>JAZBGW010000109.1:29967-41055 GCA_037464815.1 Mylabris variabilis
TACTTTGAATATACCAGCGATGGGATTATTTTTCGATAGAATAATCGCCAATATATCGATGAGAGATAATTCAGCATGTTTCGTTTCCCAATATTTTAAGATTTTGATTGAAGTAATTTTTGTATATATTTTCTTCTCCACAGACAGTTTACAATAAAGTTTCACTAAACTTCAACATTGATCCAAGAAAGCTAGACACGTGTGCCACTATCTGGTAGATAGTTTGAAACTGAAAGTGAAACTGTTTCAGAGATTATTTTAATGATGTCATATGCAAAGTGAGATTTTAGAGTTTGATAATTTTGATAACGTTAACATTATAGGAATAATTAAGTGTTACTTTCGCTTTTGTTTTGTTTGATAAAAGATTTTATCTCTTGCTTCGTCACTTTATCTATGCAGTTAATTAATTTCTCTTTCAGATAATTTGTACGTATTGTCAAGATCTCTTCTGTTATGATTTGTGTATGACAAATAGACACTGATATGCCTTAGGTGGAGAGCAATAAGCCACTTATCCAGAAGGCAGGCACGTAGAGTGGTCCTTTAGACTGGACGATCACGTATAACACGTGACACCATCAATCTGTCTGTTAGTGGAGGCTTTCAGAGCCACCCAATCCCATCTAAAAAATATTTAATTCATCCATCGCTTTAAGAGTAGAGTAAAAGTGAGAGAATAGCGCGAGGAATAGACCGCAAAATTACCTGTATGCCAGACTCGATTTATGGCAAAGATTCCAGCCAGCGTATAAGCCTTTTACAATTTTGATAAGCTGATTCCGACCCTCATCAAACTAAAAACTGACTAATTGATGGAATTGGTTTGATTATTAAATTGGAGAATGTTTGAAAGTGTTTTTATAATGGATAAGGCGATCAGACTGTATGGACGTTTGATAATGTCCCTTGTCAAGTTGTCGACAAACTTTTTATATTACACTCTGAACTGCGAGTCAATATAATCAAAATCTTATAACAAGCAAAATATTAACAACTTTTCAACAAACTCCAAACTTTTTTTAACGAATTCTAATACGTTATCAGACTATCGGAAGTTCAATACTTTACAGTTCAATTTTATTAAAAATTTTACATGCTCTTTTTCTTCCAATGGTTTCGAGATCAGCACGAATCTTTCCACTTTCTAAATATTTGAAAATTAATTTCCCCTAAACAAGCACAGATTAAAATTAATGATTCTGGCCATTGATAGATGTATTTCTGGTTGAATTAACCGTACGAGTTTCCTGGGAGGGGAAAAAAAATAACCGATTTGAATGTAGCTGAAATGTTTTTATGCCATTAAACACGCAAATTGGACTATATCGGAATTGAGATTGGTGACGTCCACTTGTGTTGTTTATATGTGTGTGCTATAATGGAAATATTCAGGAAAAGAATTAAATTATCTCTTCGATGGAGGGTGGAATTCCAATACAAAATACACTATTAATAATACTTGTACAGGTTGGTTTGTTGGGCACAACAATGTTCTAAATAAATACAAATGTTCAGAAGACGGATTGGATGTTTTTCACGTAGAATTCTTCTCGATAATAATAATAATAATAATCGATTTTATCAAGTTTTTTTAGAGTGAAGATTATAAATTGATTTCAAATATATTGCGATGAAATTGGATTATTAATTCTAAATTTGCTCTTCTTATTGCGTTTAATAAATTGATTGAACAATATTGGGTTTTTTGCACAACTCTGGCGTAATGCCAACATACTACTGATAAGGGTCCATCTTACTAAATATAGTAGAACCCGTTTATAAGAATATTTAGGGACTATGAAAATACCAAGTGTCGTAGTTATGTCAAAATTCTTAATTCAAAATTAGTTATGATGATTTTTCCGCTTGTACCAGAACTTCGGCAGGCAAGTTGGAATTTTCATAATTGGAGAGGAATTCGTTAACGCTCGAAATGCTTTTATTAACCATCGTGACGACTAAAGTGTACTGTTTTTCAACGTGCTCTGCCTAAAATTGTCCCTAACTCGTTCCCTATAACGAAAGTTTCTTGCGGTCACACTCATTAAAATCATCATCATTTACACCCGAAATGTTGCAAATATTATTATTACTCTATTAGATTATATTTGTTTGGAATAATGGCAGGTAGAATTTCATTTCTACTAGAGAGTAGCAGTGGGTGTATTGTCGTTAACTTCGAATTATAGCCAATTATAAAGTTTTAGATTAATTTTGACGTGGGATAGTCAAGTTTTTACAATGTAGAATATTGGTCAAGTTCTAATGTAATTTCATTAGTGCTTCCAGTAAGGTACTCAAACTCTCCTTAATTTGTTACATTCAATGCTGTTTGAAGTGCATATTAGAGAGAACTGCGTTGTGAAATTGCAACTTTAATATTAGTGTTCGTTTAAGCATAACAAGCCGAAACAAAAAATGCTACTTGTTATGCATTATGCACAATTTTAGCGAATGCATTTATTAAAAAATTTATCATGAATTGTCAGTTCGTATTGACCGTTTTATATAATAAATAGTATCATGTTGGGGATGGTTGACGATGAAAATAAAATGAAAATTCAACAATGATGCATACAAATTAAAGAGCTTTTCCGCAATGCGCATTTATAATTCTGTGTAATTTCCATGCACTACCATTACACTAACAGTGTTTTAAAGTCTTATAATGTATGCTGTCACAGTACTAATCAATTTACATGTTATCCATTAAAAACAGGAAAAAAAAACGCACCACCAAGTAGAAGGTAATATTTACGAAATAATGTGAAAAGGAATTATGCATTAGAGACTTTGAATATTTCGTCTTTTACAATTCCCTGAAATTTATGTGTTGTATCTCCAGGGTAACATTTCAGGACTATTACACTCTTTAATATTTATGTATTACTTTGAAGTACTACTTTTGTGCATTCTTTCCAACTCCAATTTGTTATCGTTGCTTCTGTAGCAAGAGAAACCGTTGCAAAAAAAACGCAGACGTAATTGAAATACAAACGATGCAAGTTTTTATCGAAAAAAAGAAGAATTTGTTGTTTCGTGTAGATTTTCCATCTTTGCCATGAACGTAACAATGAAAAGTTTTCTAAATGTCTAGTTTGTTAGACACTGTCAAGTCACTTGAAAATTGATGTGTGCGTGTGTGTCTCTGTCCAACAAAATTTCCATAATTGTCCTAGCGCGTGCTTGTTAAAAGTTTTGAAACGACGTCAATTATTAGTGCTGGATGGCGCCTCCGTTGGGACGCTTATATAGCATCGTTTTATCTCCAAGCCTATTTAAGCAAATTACATTAAAGTTGTCGGGCGTGTTGGTATATTTCACATACATATAAATCTACATACTGACACATACGGAAATTTAGAAGAAATAATGTCAGATGGCTTTTAACATTCTTATTTGCTTGTTGAAACTTTGTCTGCAATAAAATTAGTTTTAACTAAATAAAAATTTATTGCTTTGTTATGACGATTCATCTAAAGATTAGTTTCACGAAGATAACATAGATAATTCTTCTACTATTCAGACAATAATAAGCTTAATCTGTTTGTAGCTTTGATAGTGATAACTGGAATATTATCCACCTGCTTTATTTTATAAATTCAGCTTTTAGCTATTTTGAAACGTAGGCTTATAACAAATAAACTCAACAATTAAGCCAGCATAAGAGCTACGAGATTCCAAGAAAGTACTTGTAATTATCTTTATGGCAAACAGATATAGAGATTTTTATAGTAATTAATTACTTCATTGGACAAAAACAGCACATATTCAACGTTATATGTCATAAAAAGTGCTCCAGAATTTAGTTATTAGAGAGCAAACATTTCTACAAAGGATTCTGTCCGTTGCATTGTCGATTTTTTCCTCTTTAATTTGCACAGATCCCTGCTTTTCACGTATATATGTATGTATTTCGTTGTACAAAACAGCTTTGTTTCGCTTAAAATTCTAATAGCCTGTTATATAGTGGACGAATAGTCCCTTCAAGGGTTTCGTAATGGCTCAGCACATTTGTATAAATTATGTTTGAAATGTGAAAATGTTTAATACTATTGATTTATTAATCATTGGAAGTTAAATAACTCGTTTATCATTTATTACACATCCTGTTCTATGATAGATACGATGGTGATTTTTTTCCGTAAAGCAAAAAATAAAATCCCCCAGGGAAAAAATGAACGTCTTAGATAACATATGTGTTTAGACAGTTTGTGGAAAAAATACGTGGTTGGTTTTATTAAAAATGAATTATTTATAAGCATTATATATTTAATATAAGAAACAAATCAGTTAGTAACAAGTAAGGATATGAGAACGATTAGCCTGTAAGATAATAGAATTGAAACAAAAGCAAGGAATAAGTGGTTTTTACAGGGCATGGATGAAGGAACGAAACAAAGCAACAACAATAACAACAACAACAACAACATCTAATAGTGGCTGTTTAAGAAATTGAAGGAGAGGATTGCGATTGTATACTTACCGGCCGGGCTTTCCTCGATCCAAAATGATTCATCCAAGGTATAATCGGCTTCTGAAATGGATAAGGTAAGTGCATTAGACAAAGCAATATTGACAGAGATGTGTACGAATAAACGAAATAAAAAAACAGACAATACAAGAGATAGTTCTATTGTTTCTTTATGTAAAGTATAGGAGGGATCTGAAGAAAATTGGAATACTCCATATTTATTAAATACGAAATTGCTATTTTGAAGGTATTTAATTAGGTAGTATCATCAAAGGAGTTCATCAAGTTATGAGTTTTCTACTTTAATTGATTGTCAGCGTGTTTTAATGTTTATTGTTTTTCCGTTGATTATTTATCGTCGTCGAGTATTTGTTAATCACTCTCTAAAAGCTATTTCAATTTGAAATGAAGCTAAGAAATGTTATCAACCTTCAATGATATTTTTGAACCTTTCTCTCGTGTTTTGAGATTTTTTATAAATGTATCTATTGACGATACGAATAAGATTTGGGTAGAGGAAATGATAAATTTGATTTTTTCCCCGCTGATATTATCGAATCTAGATTGTGGAATTATATTAAATGATATTGGCAGATTTGACCGAAATATATTCGTTCCACGCCTTTCTGAAAGATTATAAATTGAATGAATACTATTTGAGGAGCGTGTAACGATAATCTGACAACGTATTAGAAATTTGATGGATCATTTTTGAAACATTAGTGATGCTATGTGACACGGCAGTCGAACATGCAAACAGGATGATAAATTGATCTTGAAGGGTTTTCGTATCCAGAAATGACCGATCGTACAGTTTCTCCCCAATTTACGTTTAAATATAAATTGTTTGCACTTGTCCACTGTAGGAGGCTTTGTTTCGTTTAATTTCATTTCCGTTACCTTCTGCTTTTTCTATGTCTATAGAGTTAGATGGATTTTAGAGGTAAAAATCAACCGAGAAATAACATAGCGGTCCAATTTTACGAAAGCAGAATAATGGAGATTCGTAACGATGTCTTTATCTGGCAGGGCAAGGCCGATGGAACATTGCATACGTGACCGGATTACAGTTATTATGTTTTTACACAAGACCAACAATGACGATCAAACTGTATGCATTGGATTTTCTACTACCTCGATTGGTTTCTTAAATCGCGAAAAAATTTCCACAGCCCGTGTAAATTTGGTGGATGCGCCGGGCAAAATTCCGTGCACGTAATTCAATTAATCGAGTTAAATACGAACAACTTTTCCTATAATTACATGATTAAATAAACGTTTTGTGATCAAAGAATGTTGGTTCCTATTTAAGTTTAGCGTCTCGTCTGCTAAATTGGCGTTTAGAAAATTCACTTCAAATAAATATTAGGAAGCTACGAATAGCAGCATGTCTATTATCGATCTGGAAATTATATTGAAATTCTCAACATTCCACAGTCAATTTGAGGCATTGTTTTATCATTAGCAAAGTGTTTGAACAATTTGAACCAACGTACCTTTCTTATTAACAACTAATTTGAGCATTTAGTATAAGTTTGAACTATCTGAAATGAAACTAAACGAGACTCCAACGTTAATTGATAACGGAATCTAGTTTCATGTTCACATACAATAATGCTTTTTCCCTGTATTATTGCTGGTCTAGAAGGTCTCTATTCAAATTTATGAAATACAAGGAATGTTCTCATTTTACGTTTTGTTGACATCAAATTTACGACTAGCAATTTCCTAATTTGATATATATATATATATATATATATAATCAAATTGTCTCGACGAAATATCTAGTCAGGATTTATCTTAAAGTCTTAATTTTAACTAAACTCACACTATTTACATTACATCAGTGAGTATTTAAACATTTATTAACTTTACAAATAACGATATATTGTAGGAATTGTCTACACTCGATGTGTGTGCAAATTGTTGAATTTAATTTTACTTTACATCAAAGTCGTGGCATTTAATTTGAACATAAAAGAGAATTTAAAACTTTGACTATTATATTTGACTCTATTCCAAAATTAAATGCTTGCTAATGATGGAAATAGTTTTAATGTAAATGTACAAAAGTCTAAGCCACATTAATGCTTTTGTGTAAATTTGTATAAAATTCCTCTTTATAGGCGAAACTAGCTATCATTTTTTTCCCGTCTGTGATTCATTGCTATTTTCAGCATACTTTACAATTTCATTGTAACAAATTCAATTTAAAATTGGAAATAAATTAGCCATCTACAACACTAGTGTGGTCACTAGTACGAGATTTTGTAGAGCTTATTGGATCTGGAATGCCAAAGCGTGCACATTCAATATTATCGGAATTCTTTAGAATCATAGATTTATGCAAGATAAAAATTGATTTTCTTTCAAGTTCAAGCGCGATTTTTTATGGGAAACAAGACGATTAATTGCACAGTATGCTTTTTAATAATCTGCTTGTTTCCGATTTCGATTTAATTTGAGTTGAAACAGTAAAATCTACCTGTATTGTATTTATCTGTAATTAAATGTTGCTAAACTCGAATAAATTCAACTATACACGATATTTGTATTACAATTGTTTTTCAACTAAAACAACGACATGCACAAAAGCAAACGATTATATTGAATTACATTGAATTTGTCAATAATTACGTTTGATTTTCTCCTACTTTCTTGTACTACACATTTACAGAGGCGCACATATTTGTCGTTATTTATTATTTCACAGAAATATAGTTGAATATAACATGCATTTCCTATAGTTAAATGCATCCGCTTCTGAGTTACTTCAATAATTTCCCTAGTAGCTCCCAGTTTCGCCTAGTTCGAAATAGTCGATCTGTATGGCATGTTTACGGCTCACTTGTAAGAAGAACGTTCAACTTCCTAGAAACTCTATCTAAGCCGTACATGAAATGGAAAAGAGATTTAGTGTTTTCAGTTACCTTCTACCACTTATTCACTTGTAAACAGAAACAAAAAATAGAGGATGCTTGAATATGAACAAATAATTAAATCTCCAGTACTTACATCTCAAATAAATAGGATTAACGAAAATAGTTGCCCGATAAAACAGCAATTAGCGGCTTATTTTATAGACAGGCTTTTAGGGTGAATTTATCCGGAATAGACCGCCAATTATGCTTAAAGTTCAATAGGGATTCACAACTGTTGCCGAAATTCTCAAATTTCTCTTCCACCCCCTTCGAAGCTGTCGTTTAATTACATTATTCATATGTGGAAGTCATCAATTGTAAATAAATGAAATCGCTATTGTTTTAACAACATTGGTATCAATGGTAATAATGGTGGTGATGATGGTATAGCAGTGTTTCCTACTTCTCTCTCACCCTTTTCCCTCCCTCATCCATTCTAACATTTACCGACACGGTGGAGGCCATTAATTTAAATTCCATTAATACGAAATGTTGTAGAGATGATTCGTCGTGAACAAGTCTACATAAATCTGAGTATGCTCTAAATGTGTTTATGATGTGTTGTGTGTTACCGTCATTTAAATATACTGGATGTCAACACAATTTAAGAATTGACATTATTAAAAGTAACCTAAATTGTCGTCCTACAAGCCTATATCTTTCTCTAATTAAGTTAAAACGCCCGTTGATATAAGATGACTCCCCTTTACGGAATGGTTTGTGGTTGGGTAGGTGTACCTTAATGATAACCATCAGTTAACAAGCAAATTGCACGTTTAGCTTGATTACTTCTCTACATCACGCAATATTTGGAATGATTCTGAGAATGTTTCAAATTCAATTTTTATTTTGTAATACAGTTGCTTAATTGTGATTTGTTTTAATTAAAACTAGTTGTAGGGAAATGATACCAATTTGGGACACAGTTCGATTCAGAATCCAAACGCTTTGCCAGCTCTATAAAACGGTAAAGCGTAGGAATTCTAAAACGAAACATGCCAAATTAACATGTTCCATTGCTGTTTTTTTTTTCGTTTTTGTTTACGGTAGAATTGTTAAATAATATAGATGCAGATTTGAACGTTCTATTCATGATTTCTAGGTTTAATTTTAAAACAAATATGTACAACATAATATGGCCTCTAGTTTAACGCAAGTTGGTACTTGAGGTTTCCTTAATTAATCGATATAAGCCCTGTTTACCTTTAACAAGAATTTACTCATTACGAGAACACCTAATTTGGGATTTGTACGAGAATAGGATTAATTACTGGCTTAGCTAGTTGTATTTTGCATAAATAAATATTCTCCTATTTTTTTTCCGGTTTCTAACTAAGAGCTTATTAGTGTTCATCACTGTATCAGTACAATTCTGGTAATTAGCGAATTAAGAACGAAATGACGAAATACGAAATCAAGTTTTCAACTTTATGAAATATAAAATATTCTACTTGGCAGATTTTGAATAAAATAAAGAAAATTTAAGTCATTCAAATAAATTTCCGTACAACTTGCCGTTGTAAACTTTGTGAATCGCATATAATCCAGGTTTTAATTGAATGATAAACTTGAAAGAATTAGTGAGATTCAAGTAGATTTTACCAAAGAATTAGTTGATTTTATTTCAATCAAATACAATTATTATCGAAAATGTACTTATACTAAACACAATTACATCGAATTGGACGTTCATTAATTTCGACTAGTCAAGTGTGAATACCGTATTCGAGTCGAGTTGGACCTATTGAGATTACTACTTGGTGGATACAAATTGAAGGGACTACCAGAGATTGGACTTGGCCTAATAAATAACCGAGAGTATTCAGGTGAAACTCGACCCAATTTGATAAATCCCATAAATTATAATATCCTGCAGTGGAAGATAAAAGATTTTTTTTTTTTAGAATTTTCTGGAAGCTTATAGCCGACTTTTTTGCTGCCTTCTATCACCTCCTTGTTTCATCTTTGTTCTCATTGGCCTTTCTTTTTTTTAAATATAATTAATTACGAATATTCTAGGGACTAATGAAAGTAGGCTGACGACGACCGCTGGTATAGGGAACAATAGTAGAGAGGACCAATATGTGTGTGCTTGAACGACAAAGATTAGTCCGAAATGGCTAATCCTCGGTTAAAGGGAATCATTTATTAGTGTCACTTTCGTTAATAATAAGGTTTCACCATGCTATTCGTCGGCTTGATATTTTATTCGCTAAATTAACAATCTGGTAAATACGTTGCTGCCTCTCAGCTGTGCCTTCTAATTAAACAGTCTGTTTCCGTTATAAATAAGGACATTTAAAGGACAATTGTACGAAAATAATCGCAAAATAAAACGATTTAAGCACAGAACAAGACGAAATCAACATTAATTTTTATTAAGAACAAATTGCCGACATTGTCGTCGGAGAACATCCCGTGGTTTTGATTTTATTGGGGCGCCACCTGAGTGAGCTCTATTTCCAGTTAACTAGCAGTCATGCTGTTATTACTACTGTTGTTTCTTTTGCTGTAATTTGTCTTTTGAAATTAAGTAGAAATAATCTTGTATTTCCAACAATTATTTTGATGTAGTGTAAAAAAAATGTGTTGTTTTTCCCCGTGGTTGTACATTTTCCCGAAGCATATATTGTCAGTAAAGATAACCCGTTTACAACTCCCCAAAGCCGGGCCTTTCTTTTACAGAATATGAATTTACACAAACATAAATCAACGCCAACGTACACGACGGGATAGAAAACGATGCTACTTATACGTTGTTTAGTGGAGAAATGCTCCATATCTATACAATAATATCCTCCATATGGTTAACAATTTTGTAATGCTTCAAATATATCAAAGTTATTTAATGTCTCGTTGTAGGTAATTTACATTTGCATTCCCATTAGTTTCGGTGCCTATTCATCTCTCCATTTTATCGTAATTACAAGTTGTAAATTGTTGAAAAAAATAAAATAAAGTAAAACAACAATCGTGTAAATTATACGAAATAATGTTGTTTAATAAAGGCATTTTTATAAAAATTAAACAATACTAGTTCAAGTCTTAATACGGAATTTACTGGGACATTTCCGGAAACACCAGGCGGTTTCATTATTTGGAGTGCTAGAGGATTAAATTATGTCTACAAGCTGCATTTCATTTTAATTATAACGAACTTTGCTGCACAGCATTATAGAAACACATACATACATCTGAATATAGTGAGTTTAGAAATTAATTTTCTTTGTTGGCAACGTTCCACAATTAAAGGTGCCATTAAGACTGTGTGATGAGGGACCGGAAACGGAGATGGCTTTGTCAAACTGATCCAAAAGACCTATTTTTAAAACGCCGACCTGTTCTTCTTCTGTTTGTTGAACAACACAAAAACGATTCTCTTCAATATTATTGTAATTTTCTCAATATTTTTTCGATTGATTTGCGTGATTAGATATGCAAAATTTCCGCGATACACTATACTTTGTCTACATTATCAATAATGATTGGAAGACGTTTGGATTTCCGGATAATTATTACATTTCGAAATCCAATAATCCTCCTCTGCTATCGTATATTTGATTGGAATTGTTTCCATTTAAAGTTTCCAGTTGACGATAGAACTAGAAAATTGAATGGTAGATATTTAAAAAGAGAATTAATACGATAAAGTTTGTATTGAATATTAAATGAGCATTAATTAGAATTTGA
>JAZBGW010000110.1:0-19982 GCA_037464815.1 Mylabris variabilis
TATAAAATGTCATATACGGGGTCATATCCACTCATAGAATTTATTTCTGACTGCACTTAAACGAATTTCTGACTCTTAAGTCTTTATTAAACTCCTTTCGTCCTGACCAATCACAGCCCTTAACATCTCCGCTTAACGGCGTTGCCGCTCGATAGTGACATGTGCTTGGCTGCGTTGCTATTTAAGCGGTGGTTCGGTGTAGGCAACTCAACATACACCAAGCAAATTACATACAGGAATAATCGCTCGAATGGAAACGCCGTCAAACAAATGTCAAGCCCAAGCTGTAACGCTATTACACACATCAAACGGAAATGGATTCTGATGAGTGATTTTAAGCTTATACGTAAAATTTCATTACGATCAAATGAATATTGGCCAAAGCCCGTAAACTAAACATTTACATATTAACGAATAACATTTTGAGAAATAAAATTAGAGCAACTTGCTCACCGCCAATAAAAATTGGTTATAGTATCCCGTTTTAAATACATCTCGAAAAAACAGTACAACGCGATTCGATTAAATGTAAATTGCTCCTTTACGATTTGATTTGGCAACGTGGAGATCAATTTCCTGCATTTAGAAAACACGAATCAAGCTGCAAATATTGCGTATGTAGAGTTGCCTACCTGCAAGGCAATTTGAATTTTGCACGAAAAGAATTCATTATCATTATATATTTTTGGAAAATATAATTACAACATATTACAATTTATTCTCTTTACAATAATACTAATTAAAAAACAAGACAGAATGTTAGAGTAAACTTATAGTAGATTGACGCCACCAACAATTCTAACAATTCTTCCTTTATACCGTGTCGATATATCATCCTCAATATCTTTTTGTAATTGTTTCGTTTTCTCAATTAATAACTTAATTATCGGTTCAATTGACTTGATTTCATTGCCGTACGTTTTAATTTGTTGCTCCAGAATTAATTTATTCTGTTTCATACGTTCAGCTAGATTCAATTTTTGTTTTAATGTATTTGTCAATGTATCCAAATATTTCGGTGAATGTTTTATATTATGTAAATGCATAATACGTTTATTTGTTAATTCATTCAATATAATATTGACACAATCATTCATTGTTGTTACAGTTTCAATTGTTTGCATTTGTAATATTGTTGAATTATCTTGTAATTGTGACATATTCAATAGATTCGTTGTGTCATTTGATAATTCGTATAGACGCATCTTTAAAAATTCATTTAATTCCATTAATTCATTGATGATTTGATCACGTAGTTTTGGATTATCTAACATTGTTAGAGCTTCATCACCTTTAGCAACACCACCATCCATACCGGATTGTTCAACAACAATACCGGATTCTTCTAAATCGAAATCTTTATGTTCAACAATTTCAAAACCATTTTCTGTATCTGTACTCGATGACGTACCCCAATCAATTTGTGCTTCACCAAGATCATATTCATTGTTCTCATTTTCGGTTGTTGTTGTTGGAGTTGTGAAGTCACCAAAATCGATCTCATTGTCGCCATCACCAAAATCAATAACGTTATTGGAATCTTGAGTTTCTTCAAAGAATTCCAATGGTAAGCCTGTATCTTCTTCGATTTTCAATGGTTTAACACCGTAAGTGTACTGATAAGTGGTCGTATTGCCATTATCGATGATAAACTGTAGTAGATTCAACATGTTAGCATCTGTATCTCTCCCTAATAAGAATTTATTGAATTCTTTATATAAATCAATAGCACTTTTAACAATTTTCATTTTCTCGGCTGTAACTTCATAGATTTTCGGTAATTCTTTGATTAATTCATACAATTCTCTTTTAATATTCTTGCCCTCTATACCTAAATCATCGCATGATTGCTGGAATTCTTTTAAAGCCAATTGTTCATTTTTCGTATAATCTTTAATCTTCTTTTCAGCATCGAATTGTTGCTGTTCTAATTTAGCAATTTGCTTACGTAAGCTCGGTATCTCATAACTAACATTACGTATTAATATTTGCGCCGTTTCAGCCAAATAAATATTGTCTTTCTGATACAATGTTAAAATCTCTTGCCAATCCTTCATACGTTGTGAACCATAACGACCGAATAGATTCTTTGTATCGGCTTCTGTTTCTTTCAGAATTTCAATAATTTTCAAACAATGAAAATAATTTATATGCTGACCAGTTAATAACTTAATTATACCATCATGTCGTGGCATATCCTGAATTGCATTGTTGATTTTCTCACGTATTTTCAATATGTTATTTTGCCAATCTTTCGGTACATGTCGACGACTAATTAGCCAATCTAATAATTTATTATTATTTATATCAATTGGAATATCTTGTTCATCCATTTCTCGCTATAATTTAGTGGATAAATTATAAAAAAAATACGAAACATATGTTTTAGCAAAAAATTATAAAAAAAACATACCATACTAAAACCTTGGAAAAAAATGACAAGTTGATGACATTTCAACTTTAAATCTAGGGATTTTTATGTTTATGCCAGCCTTATTTTAAAAACCAAAAGTTTCTAATTGTTCGTTGACGGAAGCGTCATGTCAGCTGTCTAATTTGCTATCTTTTATTTCATGTAAATAATTTTATGAAAATTATCAATTAAAACTTTCTTAAATTGTTCATTTCCGGACTGATAACGTTTATTTGGCCTCCTATCAAATAATATTTGTACGATAACAGGTAACTGTCGAGTGATTTATCGCTCTATTTTTAACAAAAAATATTGATGATTAATAATAGTTGTTTTCAATTACAGGATGTTTTACCTATTATCATAGTCATGTTCGATATGGATTAGACTAATTGAGTGATTAATACTCTAATTTTATTTAGTTTGAAGTGAATAGAACGAGTACAAATATGTCGGGTGGTGGTAACAAGAAAAAAGTAACAAAAACACAAGGCTGGGAAGAGGCAGGTTCGGAGTTTTATCAAGAAAGTTATCCTACAGACACCGAATTCGATGTCTTACAAAAAGATGCCAAACATCTGGCAACATTATTGCCCAGCAAACAAACACGAGCAGGTTTGTTTTATAATTGTTTAAAAAAATAAAAAATAACGAAGTATAAAATTTGTTTTATATCTCAAATATAGCAGTAACAACAATGCGTTTCCGTACAAATGATAGTCGTACAATGCGTCGATATACAACAACACGTTCAAGACGCGAATCTACCGTTCATCGACGTACATCAACAATTGGTGGTGGTGGTGATGTTCAAGTTTCAATGTTACCCGATCTATCTGAGAATCTATCAACGGAAGAAACAACATGGGATGAGATAATGTTGATTAAAGCAATGCCAGTACCTATGGCACAAAAAAAGGAGATGAAGGCGAAAATTTTGGTCAGTTTCCTTTCCCTATTTGTTAATTATTAATTTATTAATAAAAAATTGATTATTTTTAAATAGAATGAGCCGAATCTTCGTCTACAAGGCTATGAACAATTCAAATGGAAACGCAGGAAAGTCTTGCGACAAATACAGATATGTTTGAGAGAAACTGTATTGAAATTGGAATTGTGGAAGAATGATTTGAAACAAATCGAAGGCCACTATGGTACAGGTGTTGTTTCTTATTTTCTATTCTTAAAATGGCTGTTTTATTTAAATTTATTTATATTTTCGATAATCTTTCTATTTATAACACTACCAACAATATTGATAAATGATAACAATAACTTAAATAATACGTACTGTATAGAGACGAGTAGTTTATACGATACAGATATTGGAACAATTTTGTTAAATCTGATGCAAGGTACTGGTTTTATGGAGTGCAGTATATTATTTTACGGTTATTATACAAATAAAACATTAACGTATCTAAATTCAAATAATGATGAACTCTATTATAATCTTCCATTGGCATATATATTAATAACATTAATATATTTTATTATATCATTAATAGCAATTGTAAAATCTGCTGTGAAAGGTTTTAAAGAACGTTTAATAGAAGGCGAAGGTCAATTTTATCAATATTGTAATTTAATATTTGGTAGCTGGGATTTTTGTATAAATAACGAGAAAACGGCAAAAATAAAACAGAAAGCTATCTATAATGAAATTAAAGCAAATTTAGAAACGGAACGTTTTGAAGAATTACGCCAGAATCGTACAAAAACTGAACGTTTTAAATTATTTTTAAAACGTTTCTTTATCAATTTATTCGTTATCATTCTATTAATTTGTTGTGGTTTGGCGATTTATTTCATTTATGTTTTCAGTACAAATAAACTACAACAAAATAATATTAATAATGGTGAATGTCGTCAAGGTATCGAACAATTATTCTATCAATATTTACCATCGATACTTATTGTTTGTTTCAATATTGTAATACCGTTCGTATTTCGTTATTTGATAATATTGGAAAAATATCGTCCATTATATGCGGTACGTTTAACATTATTCCGTACGGTTCTATTACGTTTATCCTCACTATTCGTATTATATGCAACTTTTAACCAAACTGTTCAAAATAACAAGAATTTATATCAATGTAACAATAATATAATCTGTTGGGAAACATACGTTGGCCAACAGATTTATAAATTAGTCTTAACTGATTTCTTTACTCATGTATTTCTTGTATTTTTCGTTAATTTCCCCAGATCATTATTAAATCGTTATTTTAATAATGTGAAATTTATTAGAATTATCGGTGAACAAACATTCCAATTACCAAAACATGTCTTAGATGTTATCTATTTACAAACATTATGTTGGTTAGGTTGTTTCTTTTCACCATTATTATCATTTATATTTTTCTTAATATTCCTTTTAATGTTTCCATTGAAACGTTTTCAGTGTCTAATAAATAGTAAACCGAGTATTATAATTGATCGTGTATCACGTTCAAATTCAATGTTTATGATAATATTATTAGTATCATTTATATTTGCTTTATTACCAATAACATATATGATAACAGAAGTACATCCATCAAGTAATTGTGGTCCATTTCGTAATTTAAATACAATATGGTCATATATTGTATATTTATTTTATCAAACACCAATATGGTTACAAGATTTTATATTCTTTCTATCAACACCTGGTTTTGCTATACCTGTTATTATTTTATTAATATTATTTTTATATTATTATAAAGCGATCAATTCAGCTAATAGACATATGGTAAATGTGTTAAAAAATCAATTAATATTAGAAGGACATGATAAACAATTTCTATTAGAAAGACTGAGTAAATTTATTAAACAACAAGAGAATCAGAAACGTTCAAGGCATGTTGAAATGATGCAGCACCAACATCAACATCAGCAACAACCAGATAGTGATACAAATATATCTTAATTATTACAATTTATACATATTCTAGTCATTTAGTTTTATAATTATTCTACACCTATTATTAATCGTCATTGCTGTATTTTATGTGTAATAATAGAAATTTCACAAAATAACCTTCCAATACAGCGTCGTTTTTTTGTGAAGTTTTTATTGTTGCAAAATATCTATCAATATATCTATGTTCGTATAAACTGATGGAAATCAGGCGAGATTCATTTATTAGAGATGAGTCACTCCAAATTTCCAACGTTGTACTTAAATTACTTAATTTCAATCATTGTACTTTATAGTTTTAGTGACTGTAAATCAGCATGATCTCTCTATATTGTTTATTATAATAGGACAAAACTGAGAAAAATACGACGCCAAATAACAAACCTGCCAATTGTTTAATTTATTTGTTTTTAATTGTATACGATTTGGAATTTTATTTAAAAATGCAGTAAAGGCACATTTTTATTCCTTGTCTCTTTTATACATCTACCTATTCTTCAACTATAGGACTGTGTAACTGTAAAAATATCAATTATTAAAAATGTATTTAAAGAAAAGTTGATAAAATTACAGCTTCTGCAATATCAATCCAATCTAATGCTTGACTGATTCGATCGTTTCTACTCGGTATTTTATCCCAATTCCAATGGATTATCGATTTGAAATTGTTCGTTACATACAATTTACGCTCGTCTTTATCTGTTTGTGGTCTGGTTTTCTCCTCAACAACTATACCTATGTAGTTTTCTGGTAGATTGATTTGTTGTCCTTTTAATGGATAACCTCTAAATGTTGCCGTCAATGCTAGCAATTTAAAAGTACAAAAAATACTGTATTTATTTATTTCAGTTGTTATAAACGTATACGTACTATTCTTGTCGATATTTCGTACATATGGTTCAAAATAACTTGAAATTTTTGCATCTTCATCTGCATAAATCTTACAAGGTAAACTTTGAATTTTACTTTCACTTTGTTTTAATGCTGCATTATCTTTTCCGGCTTGTAGATGGATAGCCATAATTTCCAATAAATCACAAAATTTCTTGTTGTTTGATAAATAATTACAGAACAAAATTATAAATGGACCTTGGTTCTCAAAATTTTGTAAATTTTACTCGATTTAGGGGATTTTTTTGTTGTTATTCAAGCGGTTGTCGGACTTGTAGACATTGAAGCTCCAGTTTAAAAAAATCATTAAGTACACGAACAGTAGGTACTAATAATGTGTTCTTATTATGAAACAATATAAAAAAATGTATTATTAATTGAAATTAATTCACTATTTACATTTTTCAATACAATATTTATCGGATGTAAATAATGAAAAATGTAGTGAGTTTTTTGTCTATCTGTTGGCAGCAATGGTATCCTCAAATGCTGTTTTCTGATTGGCTGCAGTACAACCCCTTGTTGTTTTCGAAGCCAACTAACGTCACCTATTTGTTGTATCACATTGAGGTTATGTTCAAATAAAACGTGCTTTTGCAGAGTGTAAAATTTTGTTTTTAATTAACAAATTTTCATCAATAAACTTCACTGATTCTCGTTAAATTTGTTTATTTACGATATTTTAATTGTAAATATAAATAATGGGTAGACCAGGTAATTCATCTCAAATTAAATAATTATAAAAAGTTGACTAGTTTATCACGTGTTTTCGTTAATTTTTATTTATTACATTTCATAAATGGATTAATTTTTGTCTGTTACAGGATTCTCAAGAGGTGGTGGTGGTGGTCGTGGAGGAGGCGGCGGTCGCGGTGGTGGCGGCCGATCTAGTGGCGGTTTTGGCGGCCGGCCTAGTGGTGGTGGTGGCGACGGCGGTGGTCGTTCCAGTTTTGGTAAAAGAGACAGCCGTGGAGGAGGTCGAGGTGGTGGTGGTTTCGGTAGAGGCCGTGGTGGGGGTGGCGGCGGCTTCGGTCGTGGAGGCCGAGGTGGCCGCCCCGGAGGTGGACGTGGTGGCGGTAGAGGCGGTTTCAAAGGTGGTAGAACAGTCATTGTTGAGCCACATCGTCATGAAGGTGTTTTTATCGCTCGTGGTAAAGAAGACGCTTTGGTAACTTTGAATTTAGTACCCGGATCAGATGTTTATGGTGAAAAACGTATCTCTGTTGAGGTATATTATAATTAATTAAATTATTAGTTTGTTTATTAATGTTTTTTTAATGACAGAATGGTACTGAGAAAACTGAATACAGAGTATGGAATCCATTCCGTAGTAAATTAGCTGCAGCAATTTTGGGTGGTATCGATAAAATTCACATGGGACCTGGTAGTAAAGTTTTATATTTGGGTGCTGCCTCAGGTACAACTGTTTCACATGTATCTGATATTGTTGGCCCAGAAGGTTTAGTCTATGCCGTTGAATTTTCGCACAGATCAGGTCGTGATCTATTAAATGTAGCAAAGAAACGTACAAACATTATACCGATAATTGAAGATGCCCGCCATCCACACAAATATCGTATGTTAGTTGGAATGGTTGATACAATATTTGCTGATGTTGCACAACCAGATCAAGCTCGAATTGTTGCAATCAATGCACAGAATTTCTTGAAGAATGGTGGACATTTTGTTATATCAATCAAAGCCTCATGTATTGATTCGACAGCACAGCCGGAAGCTGTGTTCGCATCGGAAGTTAAGAAATTACAAGCAGATAAATTGAAGCCTCAAGAACAGATCACTTTAGAGCCGTACGAAAGGGACCACGCTGTTGTAGTTGGTATTTACAGGCCACCACCTAAGAATCAATAGTCTTTACTACAGTTTTTTTTTATACTGGACAATATTTTTTTTAATTCTAGTATGTTTCAGTCTAGTTTTGTAAGAATTATTTTATGATGGTGTGTTATCTTAAAATGAAGATAACGATTAATGTGTAATTTTGGTTATTTTAACTGATGATAATAAACAAGAGACATACCTATTTGTTTTGAGTAGTAATATATTTTCAAATACGTTTACAAATGGTATATACTCGCATCTAAGCCACAAAACATCTCTGTACATAAAATAATCTTTCTTTTTATTCTTTAAAGAAAAAACAAACACAAAGGGCAAATGCTTTTTTCTCCAACTATCGGAAAATCACAAAGAAAAATTCAACACTTAAAACAATCTAAATTTTTTACGTATAATATAGTATATAAATAAATACCGCATTTGCATCATTACCATCATCATAATCACTTCAACAAACAAACAAAAAAGACAAAACTTTCTAAAAATCTATGAAATATTGAATAAAGGTTAACTATTGCATTTGTGTGTACATTTATCCTGAGGAATTTTAAAAATCTAACAATAGAGATTATAGTACTTGGTTGTATTTTATCCGAAAATTTCCAAAATATTCCGCCAAATTCGTTATATGTATTTTTGTATCGCTTTTCTGAGTTTTCCAAAAGTTTTGTTTCAATTTACAAAAGAATTTCGGGGTTCTCGTCTCATCAAGAATACCTTAATCTCTATATATTTTCTACGTTTTTTTTTCTCAATAATCCTATACGCGAACATATTTATTTCAAGATTATGTCTTTTCAAAAATAGTCACAATAATTATCAACAAAAACATTTAAAGAAAACTATAGGGTGTATGTATATGTCACCTTGCAAGTGGCCATGGCTTTCGTTACGTAGCGTCGTAACTTGGTTCATACTTCACTGCATTTGACATTTGTTAATGCGTTCAAGTGGGTGAATAAAGCTACGACACCAACTGCGAAGTGAATACCGTTATACACCCTGTATGTAAATTAATCTGAGCTGATTGAGGGGAAATTCAGTATAACTATCGATAATAATAAGATAATATGTAATAATGGATCACAGTTCGTATATGTATTTAAAATAAATATGATCGCGTACAATTTAACGTTTTCTTTTTTTATTATTTGGCAAAAAACTTGACAACAAATTTAATTTTTTGTTTTTTTCTCTTATTATTATTATTATTTTTTTAATGTAAGTAGTTTAAGTATAAAACTCTGACATGAATTTGTACCTTGCAAACAGCACTATTGTTATTTTAAAAAATATTTTTCAACCATTCTTTCATAAATGGTTCAACTTCTTTTTGTTAATTTCTCAAAAAATTCTCCATGAGGATAGCTACATCTGTATGTACAATATTGACAAAAAGACAAGAACCGTAATTGGTAATTATTCTCAACCATCTACAGAAAAATCAATAATAATAAAAAAAATAGTAATAATAATAATAATAACATTTAATAATAATTACTGTATAATGGTATGTATTGGGTAATATATTATCGTTTTTTTTTCAATTTAAAATTTTGAATTTCTCTCAAAACTTGTGCAAAAATTTTTCAACAAATTATTCAATTTTTTTCGTTAATTTTTCTTGATTTTCCATCAAATACTAAATTTCTAAATATAAAAAATATCTAGCCAATTAAATTAAGAAGAAAACACGAACCTATTCCAAATCAGTCTTAATTTCGTACCGATAATTGATTCAATTATTGAAAGAAATGATGCACAAAATTATAGTACATAATATCGAGAACAACTAAAATAAAAACAATTTACAAAACAAAAAACATATGAGGTATTACAGTGGAAATAATATTAAATAAAGGCATATATGAGTTTTTTGTGAATGTAAATATATGTAACGTATGTATTTGTGTGGGTGTGTGTTGGTGGGCGCCTGTGTATGTATTGTGTAATAATTATGTATCTAAACTTCAAAAATAGATCAATTTTACACAACTCTAGACTTCCTAGAAAAAAACTGTACAACTTAAAAATTACAATATTACATGATTAGAATAACTATGTGATTATACAAAGTTTTGTTTTTAATTTTTCTTGTAACCACTTAAAAATACTTTTATGCAAACTATATTTTAATCAATTTTTTTTTGTTAAATTTTTCATATTTTTTCAAATTTTTATAATAATAGAGGTGCATCTTAATATCTATAGGTACACACGTTTTTTTCTTCGTTTTAATCAATAATTTCTTTCGCAAAACTAAATATTGTTAGGCTTTACAACAAGTACATTAATAGTTAATTTTTTTCAATTATTTTTGTCAATAGATATCCTTTAAAAATATAGTTAGCACAATTAATTTTCTTCCTTGTACACGGTTGTTTTTTTTTTTTATATAATTTCAAAACTACATCTACCGAAATAAAACCAGGGAGATAAAATTACAAAGCGGTTGCATCGATTATTAAACGAACTTTAATAGCTAAAAAATATATTTAGAGGAAAAAAACGAATTCTTAAAATTTAGGAACTACAACGAATGTTTACAATTTCACAATGCATACACGCTCTTTCCTTTTAATAATTAAAGCTTTGAAAAAAAAAAATGAATTTTGAAATAAATCTAAGATGAATGGGAGCCAATTTTTTGTTTCAATATGTAAAAAACCAGTCTTTTGTTGAATATATTTTATAAATCACCGGTTTATACGTGTTTCACTACGGTTCTATTTTCTGTGTCTGACTAGCTTTTATTAACAATAACCGAGAAAATTGATAAAAAAAGAATAATGATCACGCTGCACTATTACCTGATAATAAACGGAAAAAATTATATAAACTATTATCTACAATATTTATAATTCAGTGTATTTTATATAATTCTACTACTTATGGCTGGATGATTTGTTTTAAAAATTGTTAAATAAAAGAAATTTAAAAATTTATCAACAATTAATAAATATATTGTCTTTTTTATTTATTTTTAACCAACTATTTATATTTTCAGTGTAAAAAATAATTGACATGGTTCATTTATAGACTTTGGCAAATCGGCAGTTTGTGTATTTCTTGTATATGTGTTTGTGTGTGTGTATGTGTAACAATGAATTCTTTTCTAAAACAATTTTTAAAACAAATCATATGGTGAGCAGTGTGGAACAAGAGGGAGGATCACAATTGTATTCTGTACATATAAATTAAAGTAATTGAGTAGAAAAAAAAAATAATAAACAAAAACAGGAAGCAGCTGACTGGTTTCTTCTTTTTCTTTTCTTGTTTAATAACTATGGAATGGGTGGGCAGTATAATTAAACTTCTCTTTTTTCTTCTTATAATATCAGAGGAAAAATAGTAAACGTACAACATTCATACGAAAAGAAACAAATCAATCATTCACAACAATCAACATTATAATAATGAATCACCAAAAAAAATTTTTTTTTAAACATAATACTCAAATAAATTGTTTTTTTAAAACAAATGATAAAAGAAAAACACTCCCATATATTGTTCATTTTTCACCTTAAACATGTGAGTCTTTCCTCAATCTATAAGTATTAAATAAAAAAAATAAAAAACAAATAGATTTGAGTAATTTGTGTGTTTTTTAAATATCACCTGAGAAATTTCACATTTTTAATTCTTCCGCTGTCCGAAAATTAGAAAGTGTCTTTTTAATTCGTAAAGCTGTTAATCTAGCTGTTGCATTATGGTACCAACATTCTCTCATTAATTTTACCATAACACGTAATGCTTCACAGCTTTGCCAACGATTTGGTATATTAGGCCTCTGTTTATCCACACAAACAACCCTATTTTTATTCAATTAAATTATAATAATAACTATTATTAATATTAAAATGGTTATAATATAGAATATGATTACCGTTTCATTTCTTCTATGGTAGGATCTGAGGGTACAGCATCATAAAATGGTAACTGATAATCATCATAGATACCACCAACATTACATCTACGTGATATCTCCCAAAATATTAAACCTAATGCATAAACATCGGCACGTTTAAATGAATCAAAATGATTTAAATTCATGGTTTCATCTAAAACTTCTGGTGCCATATAACGTTTAGTACCAACACGATTATTTAATGGTATATCAACTGTATCTGTTGTAACATCATGTCGTACAGCTAAACCTAAATCACCAATAGCACAAGTACCATTCGATTTCACCAATATATTTTTTGATTTTAAATCACGATGTGCTATAGCTGGCTTCCCTTGTGTACCCATTATATCCATATGTAAATGTGCCAGACCTGTTGCTATTGATAATGCCATCCTTATCATTTCATTTGTATCAACAGTATTACGACTTAGAAAATCAAATAATGAACCAAATTCATGGTAATCTGTTATCAACCATAATTGTGTCCATGTTCCATTATCTATTCCCAATGAATATAAGAGATAATATTGAATATTATTAATTAATATTAATTTAAAAAAGAAAAACAGATAAATGAACCTTTATTATCAGCTGCAATGAAACCTAAAATATTATCATGTCTTAACATGACAGTTTGATAGATTTCAGCTTCCCGGAACCAAGAACGTTCCTCGCGTGAACTAAAAATTTTAACTGCAACATTTTCACCACGCCAACGTCCACGCCAAACTTCACCAAAACGGCCTTGTCCAATAATTTCAACTAATTGTATCTGACGGGCTATACTACGTTGCACCAATAATGGTAATCCTATATTATTTAATGAAACATGATGATTATTTTTCATTTAAAAATATGTAGAAATATATACCGGAACCACTGCCGCTAGTCGTCATTTCAATCATGTGTTTCAAACTGACACCTTTCAATATCGGATGATCGGGTGCTTCAATACTATCTTCACCATGCCGTAAATGATGATGGAGAGCACCATTACGTTTCTGATGTGATGTGTAAAAGAAATAACCAACAACAACAATAAAACACATTACTAATGTTGGTAGAATTATAGCTGCCGCTAATTCCAATGATGTAAATGTTATCGATGTTGAACCTAGTTTAAAAAGAAAAACACACAAATACACAATTAATAAACAATAATATAATGATGACGATTACTGTTAATAATAAAGAAGAAAACTTACCTAGGATTGGTAAGAAAAATTTGAAAATAAATTAGAGTATAATAAAACAGGACACAACTAAAAGCTAAGCAAAAGCAAGCATGCTAGAAAGTTAATTTTCCTTTATACAAACCAAGTTGTGCGATTCATTTACAAAAAAATAAATATTTATTGATTTTTTATTGTAGCAGACGTACACAAAATTTCATAATTTGATTGTTTTTTTTTGTTTTTCTTTCAAAATCATGCACCATCCTGTAATTGTAATAAAAACAATAATAATAAAACTTATAGTAACATTGACATTTCGACAAAAGGACAACAGGAAAAATTGAAGGATATTTTATACAGTTCATTGACCATAGTAATAAAATTATAATCTTTTTAGTTGATTTCTTTCTGAACTGAATCACAACGTAGAAATTATTTATTTATTAAACTTGGGCAATTTCAAGTACTGTTTATATTAATCTATTAATAATTTCACGAAAAAAATCCTTCAATTTTTTTAACTGTATAATATAAAAAATCCAATTAAATGATTTAAGACAAGTCACATTGGACAGACCAAGATTGTAAACGAATTTTCCCAATTTGTTGTTGTTTATTTTTGAACGATTTAATAAAAATGATAATGATAATAATTATTACTGTAATATTAAATATTGTATCCCAGAACGAAAAAATCTAACCTTCGTGAACATTTCTGGGCAATAATACATCATTACAAAAATCTGCATGATCGCAGCATGCCATCACGACCTCAATATAGTCTGGATGATTTGATAAAGTTTCGTTACAATATTTGGTCGTTATACCAGTTGTTCGTACTATAATTGGTATAGTTTCTTTCAATAAACATCTATAAAGAAAAAGAAAATTAAAGTTAAATATATAAAACGAAAACAAATATTTTACAGTAAAGTATCGCACAACAAATTAGTTGTTTTTATTTACAACAAGAAAAAATGTCTCTAAAAACTAAATAAAAATAAAAAGTTATTTACAAAGTCTATCTACCTTATACAAACTAAAAGATTAATTAAAAAATAAACCATGCCCAAAAAAAGTGCTACTATAATGTACAAGCGAAACTGCCACCTGTTAGAAAGAAATATCTCTTCTAATACAAAATTTTAAAAATAATCGAAGCCAAATGCGTATCTACATATTAAAAAAGTGATTGGAAAATTTGAGAATTGTTAGCAAATATGCTGCTGATAAATAAAAGAAAAGAAAATTGCTGCAAGAAATTATCAAAGGAAATTTGTATGTACAAGAAAAATATAATAAAATCAGATAGAATTAAAGAGAAAAAGGTGTGTGATTTTCATTGTTTTGAGAGAAAAAATAGAATAGATTTGGTGTGTTTTTTTTTGGAGATTTTTCGGTGTCTTTTGTACAATTGTTTTGTTTACTTCTTATTTTACCTTCAGGCTTTGGCATTAGTTGGGGTGAGAGGTGTACATTGCAGAAATCTTCATCTTTGCAGCACTCCATTACAAATGTCTGATTGATCGGATTCTGCCGATGGCAGAACATGGGATTATTTGGAGGAACTTGAAGGCCTCGAACCAGGCACCTAAATTTCATATTTTTTTTTGTTTTAATTTAGCATATAGAACAATTAGGATACGATAATGACAGAGCCAATTAAAATTAATTTTGTGTTTTAAAACTTGTAAAAATTTTAGAAATTATACAAAACAATAATTTTGAATGCCAATTTCTATTCAAAAATTCAATATTTTCCAACATTCCTTCCAATTTCTGTAATCTCTGTTTAACTGATTGTTTGATAGCCAGTCTGGATAACAGGATGAATGTCAAGGATTCGGATTGCGGATGTTTTATAGAAAAAGTCTAAAAAAAGACAAAACAGCTCTAGCAATATTAAAATTATAGAAAAATATACCTAAAAATTGCCTGTTAACTGCACCAACTTCAATTTTAGTTAAATTTCTGCAATTAACATGCAATCTATTAAAATAATAACAATAATAATAATAATAAAACTTGTTAGTTTCAAAAAAAACCTTGCAACTTTTTAACAAACAATAACAAAATTTCAGTTAGCTTTATAAGTTAAGGAAGATTTCTTTGGTTTCATCTCTAATCAAATTTGATACGAAAACTGTTTGATTAATAATTTAAAAGATCAGGTTATCAAAAGGTATTCGTTTTTTTTTCATGGTAATTAGACTAAAGGGTGGCACACTCTTTTTGTTACCTGTACTGGTATTATCATCATATTGATACAGTTCATCATTATTTGTCGATGATGATGATGATGATGATGAGGACGAAGAAGTAGGCACCAAGGCAAGTTGGGCCTTTAAGTTGACATTACAAAAATCCATATTATCACAGCATATATGTGCAAATTCTTGTGTAGGGGCACGTTGTTGACACCATATTGATTCTTCAGGTGGGAAAAAGCCACTTCGGTTTAAACAGCTAAGGCGCAATTTTTTTAAAATAATAATTATCATCATCATAATCATGAATACCGTTCAACTGTTGTTGTTTCTTGTTTTATTTTTTGGTTGGCAAACAGTTATTAAAAAAAGCACAGTTTTTCTTTCATTTTAATAAGAAAGAGTAAATTGTTTTCCTTTATAATAAAAAAAGTCCGAAAGAAATTCAATTAATTAAGCAACAAAAGAAAGATAACGGATTCTCTTCTTGTTAATTATTTAATTATTCAACAATATAAAATAATTTCACTCACGCAATATTGACGGTAATTTTAAAAGATAATGAGAATATAAATTCTAGTAGGACTTTAATGGAAACATATTTTTTTCTGTATCATGATAATAAGTATCATCATTACATATAAAATCTACGAAGTTTATGGCTCTTTAATGTATTATTTATAATTTCTTTAAATAAAAGACATAAATATTAAAATCAATCGTCTGGACACATATTGATGAGAGAAGCTTTTTGGTCATTGTCATCATCAGAAAATTTCTAAGATTTCAAGGATTTATTTTCTTTAAATGAAAAACGAAAAATCGCAAAATAATAAGAAAAGAAATTTTGAAATTAACAAAATATAGGTTGATTAAAATAAAGAGGATAATTTAGGAATTTTTTATGTGATTTAATCGACTGGCTACCAGCAACATTGCTGAACCTTAAATAATAATTAGATCTTTGTCACAAGTTCTTATCAAAAAAAATAATAATAAAGAAATAGAACAATAAAATATAAATCGTTTTTGATTTATGAAATTACAATCATTTTCATCAATTAAATAATTCAAGAAAATTAGGTCCCTATATTAATAGAAGACAATTTATCATTAATAATAATCGAATTGACATTTCTAATAAAAGATAAGTGTTCCAGGACACAACTGAGAGGAAAAAATGTATGCATTAAAAGAAATAAAAATCAAAAATAAATTTCATTATAGCTGACCATGAGAGAATTTGAAATTTTTTTCGTTCGTTTTATATTGCGTATTATGATATTTACATAAGGATGTCCCATAAATTTTGACCCCCTTTTTTGATTTGTATATTCTCAATGCTATACAAATATTTGGAATTGAAAGAAACATTGATTCGGTGAAAATTAAACACTGAAATTTCCTCCTGTTATACCAGAATTATTATACAGAGTATTCAGAAAAGATTCTGGTCTTCCAATTTAATACTACTGTATTATCTTGACTGAAATAATGTTATACTACATTTAAAACAATGTTAAGGGGGAACTGGAGTCAGGCCGAAAAAGTTGAATCGGGCGTTTCAAGATACATCCGATGAATTTTTCCATTTTGGAAAAATTCCACTAAATTCTAAAGTGCAGAAGAAAATGTCGAAGCATGTCAACATATTTCTTATCTCGTCCTATCTACAATTTTAAAGATAAAAAAACGTTGAGCAGCATATTTGGTTTACCCTGTACACTCCATTATGAAATATTTAGAAAAAGTAACGATATTTCACGTTATTACTATTACATGTTTTTCGGGCACTCTATATTTGAATCTTTGATAATAAACTATGTAGTATCGAATCTGTTGTGACCTTCTGTAGAGATTTTATTAGAATAATCAACACTGTTTTTAAATTACATATAATAAAATAATTATTAACTGTTTTTAAATTACATATAATAAAATAATTATTAACGTAAACAATATTCTTTATAGAAAAATTGTAAATTTAGCTAATAATAAGATCAAAAATAAATTTGGTTTTATTATGCAAAACAGATTAAATCAAATTAAATTAAATCAGAAAAAAAAACAATAGAAAAAAATGTTGTTTTTCTGCTTCTGGGAATTAAAGTGAAGGCCAAATCATTGGCAGAACATCATTGATTTGAATTTATCAAAAATTTATAATTGTTATGACTGACAATTATTATCAAAATATTTAATCAGATTTATTCCGAATTATCAAACCGAAAAATAATGAATTAAATAAAACCATCATGATTGTTATTAGTATCAAGTACCTGATCACACGACCTATTTTTAAAAATCTGCGTATTTCTCATTTCAAATACCAAAACAAACTTTCACTTTGAAATCGTTTCGCTATTCGTACGCGTTAAAAATTAGCAGAATTCGTATTTTTTTGTTAATTGCTAAATTAAACTTTCAAACAACTTGTGACATAAATCTAATTATTTTAACCAATTATCTCTAAATATAACCCCTGTTGTTGCTGTTGTTACAATTGTTGATTGATTTATTCTCGTTCTATCATTCCCTTATCAACAATTTTTATTAATTGTATTTAAATTTCATCACCTATTTCATAATTCAATAAACATTTAACATTTATTTATTTTTGTATATGGATTTGTTGTTTTCTTTAGATTTATGTTTACTAAAAAAGACAACGTCTGTGTATTATGGGTTTGTTTGTGAACATACCGATAAATTTGCTGTACACCACCACGTTCATCCCCTTTAGGCACATAAGTCGCTGTAAAACAATATCCATCTGTTTCGCATGTATAGTTACTCTCCCTACACGCATCACATTTACATTTCAGCGATTGTATACCTGAAATTTATATAAAATTACAACACAATTAATCATCGATATTAGTTGAGAAAACATAAAAAAAATTGGATAATTACCATGTATTAGATATCCAAACCAAAACACGTAACCCAACAATACAAATAAACCAGTTCGGGACATGTTCGAATTTTAGTATTACTTGTAATTTTGAAATTTATAAATAATAGTAATTTTTTGTTTTGTGTGTGTATGTGTGTACGTGTTTTTAACAGAAACTATAGTTCAAAACGAAAAAATTGCCCATTTATATAATTTTAAACACACCAACATCTTTACATTATTTTCGCACACATCCACACACCTATCTATACACACATACATAAACAATAACGATAGAAGAAATTGAAATAAATACATCTAATAAATAAAAATGAGTGTAAATTGTAATTTTCTATGGAAATAGAGTCTGCCATTAGGAGGACACTTTAATTATTCTTATGAATTGTTTACACATCCACTTTGTACTTGTTGTTGTTGTTACTGGCATTCTTTGATTTTCTTCTAATTTCTTATTGTTGTAAATTGCCAATTTATAACCAAAAAACCACTTGATCCTCCAATCAATTGACAAACAATATCGAAGATTAATTACACAAAAATTGGAAACAACACTACGTTTACGATTGTTATTATTTAATAATAACTATTACCGATAATTGATTAATTAATTAGTCGTGAAGATAGTGTAGAAACATAAGAAAAAAAACACGCAAATAATAAAAGAAATTTATTTTAGAAAATACCACACGAAAATCATGCGAAATCTCAAACTGACTGACTTTAGAAAAATATCAGCCATGTCAGTCTATGATGATGATGATATATAATTCAGAATTTCAACACTAGATCACGCTGATGGTGATATGTCAAGTCGAAAAAAAGAGGCGGTAAATTTAAATAAAATTTATTTTTGTTCTATTCGAATAAGAATTGCACTTTACACTTTGTTCAAGATTATAATTATAAAATTAAAGCATAATTTAAAAATTGTTCCCAAATTATACCGGAATATAAATGAATAATACTGGGAGTACATATAATATTTAAGTACGATAAAATAATAAAGGTGGAGTAAGAAAGTTTCAATCATAGGAATCTCGGTTATTTTTAATGTTTTTAACGGGTTAATTTGTATCAATACTACTATTAAAAATTGCATAATTTTGCGCGATGCACTCGGAATTAATCCAAAAACATATAAACCTAATTTGTGTGGTTTTTTAGACAAGAAAACATCCATCTACTTGTATTTTCGGCAAATCAAAACTACCCCCATAATCAGTCATGCTTGTACCATTCTTTCAGGAATTAATGTATTTTTACAATGCTTTCTTGAGCTTTATTATATCAATCCCAACTGTAAATTGTTGTAAAATTAAAATAACTTATTTGAAAATTGTAGTTACAAAGTAGTCTGTTATTATAGCATTTTTATCAAATGCATGCCTTCATCGTCGATTTTACAAAGAAAGTCATCCGGATTCGAACCTATAGCGTCTACTTATATTTATTTATTGTTGTTTGAAATAATTCCAAAGTGATTAGACACAAATTAACCCTTCTATTGTGATTTTTTTCTTCAGTTGCAATTACGAGTACCACACCATCTTAACAATGGCCTTTGTAGACGTTTCCCGATTGTTTGTACATGAAAGCCAATATTGATAAGGGCTTCATGGTCTAGAATTTTTCTACCATCGAAAATATACGCTGGTTTCATCATTCCATCGTAGATTTTATGATAATCTAAAGTCTAAAATGTATAAA
>JAZBGW010000110.1:25255-36769 GCA_037464815.1 Mylabris variabilis
AGCTGCTGTTACTTCAAATAGCCTTGCCGCACATTAGATCGTACAGATATTAATTTAATTAACGTAGACTATATTTACATGAAATTATATTAAAATAGACATTAAGCGGCGAGTGTTGTAATAAAAATAAAAACAAAACCAAAAAATACCTTTTTACGAGATAAAAATCGGAAGTCTGCACGTTCACGTAAACAATTCGTTACAATTCCTTATTTAAAAATAAAATAATTGTAAAGAAAAACAAGAAAAAAAGAAGCACAACTAATTAGGAAAGTACTAACGTATACTTACCACCTCTTTTCAATTTAATATCTTTACCAATACGTTTACTATCAAGCGATGATGTTTCTAAACTATCTAAAGTTTCAGCTGAATCTGGTGTATTACTTGTTGAATTATTTGCTGATGTACCATCACTTAATAAACTTAAATCAGTCGTTTTAGCTTCTGAATTGACCATAGACCACGGACGTGGTTTTGGTGCTACTAATGGTGCTGTTCTATTTTTAATTTGTCTTAATGTATCACTATCATCTACAATTTTTTATTTATTTATTTATAATGATGGATTTTTAATAATTACCTATATCGCCCGGTGAGGAATGTTCGGTTGGAATGTTAATTTCAGCCGTAAGACTACTATCACTACTATCTTGTGATAATAAACTATCACCTGTAAAACGTCTTGTTAATGGTGATGTTGTTATCGTATCACCACTACCATTATTATTTCGTCTAATAAATGATGGTGAGCATTTTTCTAAATTATCATGTGATCGTGAACGTGGTGTTGGTGGTATTGTTCCTGCTGCTGCTGCTGCTAATAAACTATTACGTAATAATGGTGAATTACGATTCAATTTTGGTGTTTTACGATCATCATTCAATATTGGTGATGAATAATCATGATTTGGACTACCATCAGCTTGAAATGAATTACAATCATCTGATGTTGGTGTTACAGAACCAGGACGGAAAAATGTATCTAAACCTTCCACTAAATCTTGTGATATTGTATCACTAACATCAGGATGTTTAACTAATGGACGTGTTGGTGCACGTGTTTTCGCCCGTCTTGGACGACCTAATAAATTAAATATTAGTAAACATGTTTTAATAGAAAGTAAAAAACAAATAACAACCTTTAACTAAATGTTGTAATTGATGTGTAGCACTTGGTAATTCTGTAACAGAATCATCTTCTTCTGAATTACGATTATTTGATGGTAATAGACTAGGAATATCATCAGCTGAAAGACCTTCAACACTATCAACGACTGATTTTGGTCGTAATTTACGTCCATGGAGACTTTTACGTTTAATCGACAAATGTGGAGTTGCCTACAATTGTAATTACAATCAATAAATCGATAGGACAATGAATAAAAACATTACAATCATGCATTGTTCAAATATACAATAAACTAACAGATAAATCTTTGTTTTCTTTCGTAAAGAAGTACTTACTAAGTTTAAATATTCCAACATCTGCATGTAAATTAGGTTTATAATTATTTTATCTACCAATTAGTTAAAGATACAAAATAAATATAAAAAGAGTCTTACCAGTGGTGAATGATCAGATTGATGACTACTATCTGTTATTGAGATATCACTAGCACCATGTTTTGAACTACCTGAACTTGATAATCTTGAGCGTCTCGGTGGTGAATCTATACGTATTGCACTAGCATCACCAACTAAAATCTTGTAACTACGCATTAATGCTTCGTAAACTTCATCAGTGATCTGTTCAGCCAGTTGAGATGCAACAATCAAATTCAGCTCCCTATAAAAAAAAAACCAGAAGAATCAATTTCTAAGCTAACCTATTGATTGGAAATTTAATTTTAATTTAATTTGAGCTCATATCCTGTTTTTTATAGAGAGAAAAACAAAACAATCTATTTTTTTTTAAATATAAAATAAGGGTTGCAACCCCTTGGGTCATAAACACATGCTCTTATGAGAAATATTTTGCACTTTGTTTTATCAAAAAATATTAATTAGAAGCCGAAATATGATTAAAAAAAAACACACCGATTTTTCGGGATAATATTTAGGGGTGTTTTCCACCCCTTCCAAGTGGATGTCGGGACAAATAAAAAAATACGTGTCTCTTATTTTTTCGAGTACTACAACAAATCACAGAATGGTTGAAATCGGTAAGATCGGGTTGGAAGACCTTCCTTGTAAGCTTAAGAAGGTAATATGAGAATGTATTATCAGTTAATTTGTCCCATCACTGCTTATATGACATATCCTTAAATACCATCGAAAATAAGACACCCTGTATAATTTTTTAAATAAATAATCTATAATTGTATGTATATGTAAGAACCAAAATTCGAATTTGCCGCCAATTATACTCAAATTAACATCTGTCATAATTTTGAGGTTATGTTATTATTATTGAAATTGACACAACAAAACGTGATTATTTAATAAAATTAATTATTTACTAATTAATTAAAACGATTATATTATACAATTATGGCAAATGTTCAAGTGAAACGTCAAGCACCTAATATATTAATAACAGGTACACCAGGTACTGGTAAATCAACATTATGTTCAAGATTATCAGAAATTACCGGTTTACAATGGTTGGAAATATCGAAAATAGCAAAAGAATATAATTGTTTAGAAGAATATGATGAAGTCTATCAATGTCCAATATTAGATGAAGATAAATTATTAGATGGTTTAGAAGATGTAATGAGAAATGGTGGTAATATTGTTGATTATCATAGTTGTGAATTCTTTCCAGAACGTTGGTTTGATGTTGTATTTGTATTACGTACAGACAATACAACATTATATGATCGTTTAATACAACGCGGCTATAATGGAAAGAAATTAGAAGACAATATTGATTGTGAAATATTTCAAGTGATATTAGATGAAGCAAAAAATTCATATAATAGCAATATTGTACACGAACTAAACAGTGTTACACTTGAAGAATTACAAGAAAATATCAATCGAATTTGCCTTTGGATACAAGAATGGTTTAAAGATAATCAATAAACTCACCTGACACGATTCATTATATCAATTCCAGATTGTTGTTTAATACATGTTGTAATAAAATCTAAAGGAATCTGTTTTTTATTCTTACAAATCTTTTTTATTTCTTGTATTGTTTGATCATCGTGCAACACGTATGGACATTGTTCTTTACAACATTTCATCATTTTATCAGTGGTCATCTAAAATTATCAATTAGAAAGTGTAAATTAATGATTAGATAATGAAATATACTTGTAAATAATCGGTAATAGTGTTGTGTATCTCGCAGGCGACTTGTTGTAATTTCGCTTCAATCGGATGTCCATCATCACGATATTGTGCAACTTCCTGTAAACGTATCAATAATTGTTTTGTATTTTCAGCATCTTTAATTATATCATTAGCATGATTTATATCATTGTTTGATGTTAAAATTGTTGATTCATTTGTTAAATTTTTGATAGCATCTTGTGTTTGTGTAACTAAACGTTCTAATGCTTGTTGTTTTGATGTTAATAGAAAACCAGGTTGTAATGGTAATATTTTTAACATATTCTTATTTAATGTTACATTACGATTTAATAAATCTTGTATTTTTTTCATAACTAAATCGGTACGTTCACTTGATTGTTTCATACATGGTATTATATCATAGATTGGAAACGGTATATATTGTAATGTATGATTACTTTCTAATGCATATGCTATATCATGAAAACCTTGTATTGTTATATTATTACGATCCAATATTATTGTTTTTAATTTATTATTAATTTGTAATGCTTTTGCTAACAGACGTGCACCAGAATCGCCAATTAAATTACCGCTAATATCCAACATTTCTAATGATTTATTATCACCTAATGCATTCAATAAATTATATGTATCTGATCTTAAGCGACAATCTGGTATTATTAATGATTGTAATAAACATTCATCATCTTGTAAGATTTGTACAACAGCATCCATTATAACAGACATATGTTTCTTCATACTACGACCCATATGTAGATGTCTTAATGATTTATTTTTACTTATTGCTAAGACTACATTCGCTAAATCACCATCCATATCTATAAATATTTATTTTTAATTAATAAGAAATTGTATTAGTGCTTAAACTTTTGTCACATGTCAAAAAAACTATGTCACATTACTATGCGATTCCAGAAAACTTTGTCACATTCAATTAATTTTGCCATTTTTTTAATTAGCTATCAAAAATTCTGATAGAACTCAAAATATGTATTTGTTTTATTAATTTGACTATCTATTATATTTTTATTTAAACATTTAGTGAAATATGTTTCCATATGTTTTATAAAATTGCGACAATTTTCGGTAGTGATGTTTTCTGAAGCTAGCGGTACTGCCCAGAAGAGTTCGTCTTCGGTTTGTGTCTCTCTTTGTATAATTATCCTGTTCCTCTGGCGGAATAACTCTTCAATGGGGTTCATAAAAGGTGAATATGGGGGCAAAAACACTGTATTACGCCCGTAAGCTTGAACAGTTGCTTTTATTTCTCCGGTTTTGTGAAAAGGCACGTTATCCATAACGAAGTGCGCTCCAATAATGTTGTCTCTTGTTAAATATTCAAAAAGTTGAATCAAAAATTTTATTATAACTTGTATTTTGAATTTCAAAGAAGTAAAGGGAATCGTGGTTCATAGCTGCACATATGGATCGAATTACAGGCACCCTTTTACATGCTGCAGTTCCTCTCAAGGAGCGCCCATATTTTCTTCTAGAGCTTATCGTAATGCCAGTCTCATCAAGGAAAAACACTTTTTCTTTATATGGCAGTAATGATGTGACGTAGTTTTTTTGACATGTGACAATAAAAGTTAATAAATGAATACATACTATTTTCGGATATATCCAGACTAGATATACAACGTACACCATGTACACATGATTCTAAAACATGTGCACCTTGACTGCCTAAACCATTATTACTTATATCTAAATTCATATCTTTGGTAAATTCATTACATGCCAAACCTAATAATAGATTTTTTAATGCCTCTTGTGGTAATTTACAATGTGACATATTTAAATATTTTAAATTTAATGTTGTACTAAAGAATTGTTTAAATGATATTGGTGCCTCTTTACTTTTTTTACTACTAAATGGATTCTTTGATACATTTAAATGTACTAAATTTGTTGTACAACCACGTACTAATGCACCAAATAAATTCTCCAATATTATATCAGTTGATGATATATCTAAATGTTGTAGTGCATTCGAATGTGATAAGAATGTGTGTAAATTCTATAAGAAAAAAATGATTTGTTAATAAATCAAAACATTGTTTTATCTAAAAATTACTCACACTAATATCATCTTTGAGATTATTGCCACTTAGATTCAAATAGATCAATGTTGTCAACATATTTGGATTATTATTTAATGATGCTGATACATGATTGATACCTTTTGAACTTAAACCACAATGGGATAAATTCAAATGTACTAATCCTTTATTTAAACGTTGTATACAATTTGCTAAATATATAGCACCTTTATCTTCAATTGCATTATACGATAAATCAATTGTATGTAATGCTGACGATGGATTCAATTTTAATACATTTGTTAATTTATTTAAAAAATCCGCCTTTAAACCTAAATTGTCTAAATAAATCTCTTCTAAATTAATTGATTTACGTAATACATGTAATATACGTTCAATATTATCATGTGATAATTTAACTTGATTTGCACGTAATTTGGTAAACCATGTATTATATTCCAATGCACTGATTATTGGTATTAAATCCCTAAAAATAAAATTAATTAATTCAATTTTTCTATTATAGAATATTTAGATAATTGAACAAACTTTTGATCTAAATAGTCGAAATCTTTAAGGCATAACTCCCTTGTATTTAATGTCATATAAATATTATCCACATCCCATGCAACTTCGTCACGATAAGTCATACCATGATAATCACACATACAAGCATATTGTGTTGAAAAACCACCACATGGTCCTACTTCACGACGACTACTAGCTATAGCTTCGAGATCTCGTAATTGTTGTAAACGGGTATTCGGTATAACGTCAATCTAAATTTGAGAAATTTTGTAAAAAAAAGGAACCTCCAACTATGATTTAATATAGAAAAGAAAAGAAAATTTTACTTTTTTTATTATGTGTTGTAATGGTACAGTTGGAAATATATTTCTGATAGCATTATTTAATGCTGATATCATATTATCAACTTCAATACTGCATGTTGAATCATCTCCTGTTAAAAATGAATAAACTTTATCGTTTATTGTTAAACTTAATTGATTGCCACGTTTGCTTTCCAACGCTTGTATTTCCAAATAATGGAAATGGCAGTCGATCTATTATCAAACAAAATAAACAAAATAAACCATTATTAATACCGAATTAATTGTTGAAAACTTACTTTTGTTGGCACTTTTGCTGTGAGCAACAATATACGACATGGTGAAAATACCTGAAAATATATTCATTTCAAATTTAGCGCCAACAGAAACGACCAAATTCTAAACATTCTGGAATTTAAACTTCAACAAATAAAATCGAAATATGGAGAGATCTACACATAAAACCAGTTTATCTCTGTCTTATTAATTATACTCGCAACACTGCCGATTCGCATTATCTAATTAAAAAAATGATGTACATACTTTAATTCAACATTTTAGTCGATTGATTACACGATTTAAAAAAAAATCAGCAATTTTTATTTCATTAGTTTATTAATTTTTAGAAAATTAGTATCCAAAAAGTCTGAATTAATTATAAAATAAACGATGTAGTGCTTTTTTCTAGTGACTTTTTATGTATGAACCCGGCTTCAATCATTAGTCCTCCTAAGGGGCAGCTTAGGAATGAAATTATAAGACGAAAAGTTAATCTGAGAAGTAGTAAATTAAACTAAGTAGTCAATCAGGTGTTCTCTTTGCTTGAACTAATTTCTCCGCTTCCCACGTCCCGCTGACAAGACTTCTTTATTCTTATCGATAGCACCTGATTTAATTAATAAATAAATACCTGTGCGTCAGATAAAAGAAATAGTACAGAACTTTTCGTCTTAGAATTTCATTCATCTGGCCCTTAAGAAGAAATGCGCGACTTACGGGACAGCCTGTATATGTACTAAATCTGTTTGAAAATAACGAGTGCCAGCATTCCAGAATGTTCAGTGTTCGGTAGCGCCATCTGTAGGAATATTTCTAAAACAACTTGACAGTTGTCAATATCGTTATCAACAGAATATTTTCTATCAATTTGATGAGCTTTAGCTTTCTTTTTCAAAAAAAAATTGATGAAATTTAGTTGACAATCAATTTCAGTTAATTATAAAATAATTGTGTATTAGTTGTCTGTGTACATCTAAATCAAAATGCCGCGTGCCGAGGTGGGTACCCCCAAGTACATTGCCAATAAGATGAAGGCAAAAGGTCTACAAAAACTGCGATGGTATTGTCAAATGTGCCAGAAACAATGCCGTGATGAGAATGGTTTTAAATGCCATACAATGTCTGAATCACATCAACGTCAATTATTATTATTTGCCGATAATTCTAAACGTTATATAGATGATTTCTCTTATGAATTTGCAAAAGAATATTTACAAATATTACGCCGCCAATTTGGTACGAAACGTGTTAATGCAAATCGTGTCTATCAAGAATATATATCGGATCGTAACCATTTACATATGAATGCAACTAGATGGGTAACATTAACTGGTTTTGTTAAATGGTTAGGACGTACAGGAAAATGTTTAGTTGATGAAACTGAAAAAGGTTGGTTTATTACATATGTTGATCGTGATCCAGAAACAATAGCGCGTGAAGAGAAAAAAAATAAGAAAGTAAAAATGGATAAAGACGATGAGGAACGTACATTAGAATTTGTTGAAAAACAAGCACAATTAGCAAAAGAACGTTGTAAACCAATTGAAGAATCTGTATATACTGAATTAAATCGCGAAAATGAAGAAGAAATATTGAAATTAGATTTAAAATTAACAGAGAAAAAAGAATTGAAACCGATACCGATTAAAAGAACAGCAGAATTGATTGATGATTTGCCACTATCAACAACTGCAACAACGAAAAAAAAGATTAAAACTGAAAATAAGAAAAAGACTGCATTAGATGAGATTAAAGAGATTGAAGAAACCAAAAAAGAGAAAAAAAATCGTAAAGATTACTGGTTAACGGAAAATATCGTCGTTAAAGTTATAACGAAATCTTTAGGTGATGAATATTTTAAACAAAAGGGTGTTATTAAAGAAGTTAAAGATAAATATTGTGCTATTATTAAACTATTAGAAACTGGTAAAAAAATTAAAATAGATCAAGAACATTTAGAAACTGTACTACCAGCAATTGGTAAAAATGTTAAAATTGTTAATGGTGCTTATCGTGGTGAGATTGCGACGTTATTATCAATCGATGAGAAGAATTATTGTGCTGAAATTAAGATTGCATCCGGTCTTTTAATGGGTAGAATTGTTAAAAATGTTGAATACGAAGATATTTGTAAAATTCATGAGCAATAAAGATTTTTAATATAAATACTAAATTTAGTCACTCACCAATACTCTATTTTCAGTCTTATCGCCTTTAGTCTCCAATCGGACAACATTTTTAAACAATATCTTCACTTTATTCCCAACTGATGATTTTATACTCTCTGTAAATAAACAATGAATTTATAAATAATTGAAGAATTGTTTATGAATGTGTGTGTGAGTGTATGGCTTGGTATTTGGCCAATTGTGACTAATTTTTCGAGGTCAATAGGTCAACAGCAACAAATACAAAGGGGCTTTCATCAATTCAAATCACGTATTTCTCGTTACATTCAAACATTCGATAAATAATTGAAAATTGGGAAATTTCAGTAAGTTTCCAATGAAAATTCCCGGCATTAATCATCGAATTCTGACACTCCCCTTCAAGATTGTATATACTGTAAACATTCTTCATCCTTTTCCCCTCTTGTGTGTACAATTATCGAATTTTTTTTCGCCAATTTTCCGGTAATTTCCAACTTACCATTTAAATCTTTCGTAAGCTGTGAACGTGTAGACATACTTTAGTATCGTTAAATACAAACACTTCATTTAAAATTGCCTATTAAATGATTAAATTTCATAAACACTCCACTTTTTGATTACAAAAAACTAAATTTTTTTTTGACGTTTACCATTGAAGTTTTTCGGGTTATCAGGGTGGTGACTAGTGCAATTTCACTCTATACAGTTGTACAACCAACATAACAACAATAAATTCCCCTAGATTATTCCTTTCAAATATTATAATAATTCTTTATAGAAAAATTGTAATTATTCAAATTCAATACAATTAGACTTTCAAATTTAGTCGAATTTCTGTCTAAAATTCGCTTGAACTTGATTAATCGAAGTAAACAAAATAGTGTTATCAGAACCACCAACTGTTTACTAACAAAAGCTCTATATGTTTAATGCAGAATATCATCAAATTTAATTACAATTTTCCTTTGAATTTAATTTGAAAATGTCTCTATGTGCTGTTTTCACAACAATACGGCTCAATATTAAACGTAAGTATTCAAATAAATTATTTCCAATTATTTCGATAATATTAGGTTAGGTTATTCTAACCTTCCAATTTGGGTTAAATTGTCGAAGTCAAAATAAATACAATTTTTCACGAATTTTTGTAAAATAATCACGAAAAAATGCATAGTGAAATAGCCGAACCAACTGCGTTTGCAAACAAAATCCGTGATTTATTAAAAGAAGGCAGTACGGTTCAAATATTAGATTTATTCAATGATAACAAACATTTCGAGGAGATACGTGTAAATAGTTGGGATTTAATACCGATACTTTGTGAATATTTGAATGAACACAATGAAAATGATAATATTGAAGTATTTAAATGTTGTCAACAATTATTGGATAAAATTGCTGAACAATCAGTACCAGAAGAGGCTCTTTTACAATTCATTGAAGAGATCGAATCAGCAACTGATGATATCAAATTTTTAACATTATTAAAACCGTTAAAAACGATTCTATTACGTGTACCCGACAAACGTATAACAAGTCTAGCGTGGTGTTTCAGTTCAATACAGTCGTATTTAAACAAACTAGAAATACCCGGTGATCTACCATTAACAGAAGAAGAACAATTATTACTAGACAGCGATCGTGCAGTTGAACGTATCAATTATATCTACTCTGAATTAGAGGAATTTTGGTGCATTTTCGTCGGGGAATTCTTAAAAGATCCGACAAACAATGAACGTTGTTCTGTATTAAGAAAATCTCTAATTCAGTTACTTGGCAAACCGATTGTGTACCTTGATCTGAGCATTTATAAAAATACAAAATCAAAAATTCGTCGTATTGTTGAAAACATATTAACTAAGCTGTTTGAAATACTAAATGATCCATTTATATTTCTAGAAATACGTGATAATGATAATAATGTGGCTTTAATGAAACCGGATAATTTATCCTTAGGTTGTTTCTATTATTTAATCCTAACAGAAGAGATTTGTTTCGATAAATTACCTAAAATTTATAATTCTGTTTATATTTTTCAATATTTGTTAAAATTTATCAATGAACTACTAATCTTAAATTCTAATCAAACGATAATTAAAGGTTTGAATTTAATTAGAACCGTATTAAAATCGATCGGGAAAGGTTCATTACCGTCTGTATTATTAGATGATGAGAATCATAGCAAATTTTGTAAGCAATTATCGAATATTATCGTTTATAACGACAATGAAAAAATCCGTAAGGACGGTTTAAATTTACTTCATCAATATTTATGGTCGTTTGATGATAAAGGTAGATATTTATTGATTTATAATCTAATAGATTGTATCCAACATAGCGGTTTACGTGGCAATTTAATTACACAATATAAAGAAATGATACGTGAGAATTTAATAAATCCATCAATCTATTGTAAACAACAGAAATTATTCAATCTATTACGTAAATTTATTTTGCTTAAAGACAATGAAAAAAGTGATCTAATTGATGAATCCGATCAAATTATATCAACATTGAATTTGTTACGTTATTTGATATTGATTGATAAAGATTCAATAATCGGTATCGATCAGATTTTGGATGAAATCGATGAGAATTATTTTAAATATTTACAAAAAGGTATTGAATTGTCTAGAGCACATTATCAATTGAAAATCAAAGAATTACAAGATGAAAATATAAAAGGTGACGGTAATCAGAAGGATATTGATTTTAAATTGACCGTACGTGGTAAGGATTTGTTAGAATTACCGTATGAAAAGAAATTGGAAATAATGAATATGTCATTAACTACATTGGATGTTATACAAAGTCTACTATCAAGGCTTACTGCATGTATTGAATTGAGAAAAAAGAATTAAAAGCTTTTAATAAATACTGTAAACGCTTGTTTGTTGTTTTATTTTCATTTATTTATTATGAATTTAGATACGTACACTGCTTGGG
>JAZBGW010000111.1:0-22961 GCA_037464815.1 Mylabris variabilis
GCTTGTTTTTGACAACTGCAACATTATCCAAAACGACCAACTTTCAAATGAGCTACGAGGTTCTAATTTTACTAAAATGATCTCTAGGGACTACTCTATACATCTTTTTTTTTTTTAAATCGAATCACTCGCCAAATAATCTGAGATTATGACTTGCCATAGTTTTAAATGAACAACCCGTTATGTATGAATTATTGTAAATTTTGCCCAAGGGTCTAAAATTTCTAGCTACGCCACTAGTCATAAAGCATGTTTTTGCTAAAAAATATATATATTATGGTTGCATGTTACTTTATACTAAACTATAACAAACTTAACTTAATTTGAATATTAGCTATTATTAAAATATAACACAAAAACGACACGTGGGCATGTGTGTCTCCTCTTTCGAAAATGCTAAAAGTATGCATGCTCATTATAATAATTACTATTCTTCTTCTTAACAAATCGAACTCTTTCTCTCTGTGTTTCTCTAGTACAAGCTTGTATTGCAACTATTAAGTCTGTTGATTGTCAAACGGTGTTCTTTCTTATTTTTTTTATCCCATTTAGTACCTCCAATTTCAGGACCAATACCGGATCCATTATTGAATTGGGTAACAGAATTGAGTAACGTATCATCAAAGAAACATTGGATCTTATTAACAAATTTAAAAGCAGCTGCGATTTATCAGTTTCGTGTCAGTGCTGTTAATAGTGTTGGCGAAGGTAGTCCATCTGAGCCGAGCAATCAAGTCATGCTACCACAGGAAGGTTAGTATTTATATTGCAATATTAAAAAAATAAATTAAATAAACTAAATAACTTTTAAATTTGATTTAATAAACGATATCAGCCAATTTTGGTCCGTAATTACTATTATTAAATACTTTTATAATGAATTTAAAACAATTATAATTTGACCTGAAATGGCTGTAGGTGGATTATTTAACATTTAAAATGAACAGTATTGTTGTCTGTATTTAATTTTCTATGATGCAGGCAGCTCAAATGAATTTCTCTTTAAAGGTGGGATATTTGTACTGTCTCGTCTATTTGTGATTCCCCTTTATTTTTACTGTTTTCTATTAAACAACACGCATGCTTTAATCCATTTATCTTATAATATCCCGCATTAAAAGTTACAAACATTTAACTTTTTATCACTCTCCTTGGAAAAATTGTGTATGTCAATATTTCTATTATGACAAAATTTTATCGTTTCTTGTTATTTAATGAATTCGAAAAATTGCAGCTCCTTCAGGCCCACCGGTTGGTTTCGTTGGTTCAGCACGTAGCTCATCTGAAATAATAATCCAATGGCAACCGCCATTAGAAGAGCATCGTAACGGCCAAATTCTTGGCTATATAATTCGATACCGTTTATACGGTTATAATCGCAGTCCATGGACAATACAAAATATAACAAATGAAGCCCAAAGAAACTATTTAATACAAGATTTAATTACATGGAAAGATTATATCGTACAGATAGCAGCATATAATAATAAAGGTGTTGGTGTATTTACTGATGGTGCTAAAATTAAAACCAAAGAAGGTGTACCAGAAGCACCACCAATCATTCAACAAGTCAAAGCAATCAATTCAACTGCTGTTTTAATTAAATGGATACCACCAGATCCGCAGAAAATCAACGGTATCAATCAAGGCTATAAGATACAAGCTTGGCGATATGATGAGAAGAATCATCGGCATATTGAAGCGAAAATGATGACCGTCCATCCGAATTTGTTGAATCCACAAACTGAACAAACTGCTATTATGGACGGTTTAGAAAAATTCACCGATTACAATATGACAGTATTGTGTTTTACTGATCCAGGCGATGGAGAAATTAGCGAATTCATACCTGTTAAAACCAAAGAAGATGGTAAGTTTTCCTGTTCGAATATTATTTAAAAAATTCAATAAATTTTGTTCTAAAATAGTCCCTGATGAGGTAACAAATTTACAATTCGACGATATCAGCGATCGTGCTGTTAAAGTTTTATGGCAACCGCCGAAACGTATAAACGGCATATTAACCGGTTATCAGATAATGTACCAGATTAAAGACGATCCAGATACATTAAAAATACGTAATTTATCATCGGATACGTTAAGTTTAATGGTGAATGATTTACAAGCAACAACACATTATAAATTCGAAATAACAGCATGGACGAAAATCGGTCCGGGACCGGCAAAAGTTGCAATCATACAATCCGGTGTTGAACCAGTCCTACCACATCCACCAACAAAGTTAGCTTTATCGAATATTGAAGCATTCAGTGTTGTCTTACAATTCACACCCGGCTTTGATGGGAATTCATCAATCACGAAATGGACGGTTGAAGCACAAACAGCAAGGAATTCAACGTGGTTTAATTTGTATGAAATTAATGATCCAGACGCTACCACAATTACAGTGACCGGTTTGGTGCCATTTACTGTTTATAAATTACGTTTGATTGCTAATAATGTTGTTGGAGCATCGGCACCGTCAGAACCAACGAAGGAATTTCAGACGATACAAGCACCGCCGGCACATCCACCGAAAAACGTTACAGTCAGAGCGATGAGCGCCACGGAACTACGAGTCAGATGGATTGTGAGTATTCTTGCACAGGGTGTAATCAAAATCACTAACAATATTCAAACCTCATGATCCCTATGTGGAATAGAGTGCAAAAGCTTATTTTGAAGGGTCGAAAAAAATTATTGAAATTTTACAAATTTTGAATTATTGTTTGATGGTCGCTGGTTAAGTACCAACCTACCGTAATGTTGTGGTCGATAGTTGATAAGTATAACATCTCGGATTTTAATGACGATGAACTATCCACACAAGTCTTACTAATCTAGTACTTATACATACAACCAGGCTGCGAACCGTTATTTTTTTGTTCCGGTTCAATTAAAAAAAATCGATTCGGTTTCGGTTTTCGCTCTTGCAAAACTAACGATTTTTTCGGTTTTCGTTTAGTTCCTAAAGATTAATTTTCAAATTTTCACCCTAAAAGTTACGACCCATAAGAGCTATTTACAAGGTAACTCCTTTAAATACAGAAAAATCCTTGAACAGGTGTCTTACTTTGTAATTTTCCGTTAGCAGAAGAATTTTCATGGTAATGTACCAGGTGAGTCACCTAAAACGAAAGGTTCATATGGCAACTCTCACTATTTGGCGAGCGAAATATTTCAAGGATTTATAAGAGGGTCTCTAGAAAACATTTTAGCAAAGTTAGAACCTTGTAGCTCATTTGAAAGTTGGTCGAAACACTCGTTTCTAACCATGTTGCGAGTTTCAAAAACAAACTAAACTCGCAGAGTGACTCGATGATCCTCCCAACATTAGGTTTTTTAATTTCTCTCCAGTTTATTCTAGAACAGGTGGGAATAGTTCGCATTTTTTTTCTAGTATGCAATGAAGAAAAACAAAAAAAAATGTTGGGGGGAGGGTCTTCGAGTCAGTCATAGTCGTTTTACTTGCTTAGCTCGTTTTTGAAAATCGCAGCTTTGTTCAACACGAGCGTTTTTTGACCAACTTCCAAATGAGCTAAGTTCTAATTCTGCTAAAATGATCTCCAGGTACCACTCTACAACTCCTTGAATTATTTTTCGAATCGCTCGCCAAATAATGGGAGTTGCCATAAGAACTTTTCGTTTTAGGTGACTCACTCGGTATACAACCATAGGGTAGAAAATCGCAAAAAACCTTAAAAAATAGCATATCATCATCTGTAACTTCAACTCTTAACAAGGGATGAAAACTCGGTTTACGCCTATGTATTAATAGCCCCCGCGAATTTTTATCAACTAGTTTTTAAACCACTAAAAATATTTTAAGCGATACATTTTTTCGAAAGAAACGATTATGGAGGGGTAGCTTTGATCCCTAATATCTCCCTTAAGCTTGAGTATAGGCACAAACGACAAAATACGTATCCCTTAGAATAGAATGAACCACCTATAAACCAAAAAAACATCGAAATCTGGAATTTTAGCCATGGATGGTTTACTCTAAAGTTCGTGTTAAGTGCCCTGAAGTACCTGTTGCTGACGCAGTTTCGGGATAGGGAGGGAAGAGGAGATAAAAATAGAAAAAAATATGGTGTTAAGTGATAACGGTTTCTATTTTCAATTTTCAAGTTAGCCCTTTTTTTCTCGAAAACGGGGCCCTATCGAATGCATTACAAAAATCGGCTCAATTCTTCGGACTCTTTCGTGGTTTGAAGATTGTCAGGAATTTCGATTACACCTTGTATAGAATGTTGTTCAGCAATAGATGATGAAATTGAATTTCAGCCGTTGCAACAAGTCGAATGGTTCGGCAATCCTAGAGGCTACAATATAACCTATATTGAATTGCGAACTAGTATTTCTCATAGTGCATTAATTGAGGATCATACAGCCAATTCACATGTTATTATCGGATTAGAGGAGTACGCTCTGTATGAAATATCAATGCAGGCATGTAACGATGTTGGTTGTTCACAATCTGGCCCGAAAGCTATTGAACGAACACGCGAATCTGTACCATCATTTGGTCCGTTGAATGTTGAAGCGAATGCAACATCATCAACAACAATTGTTGTTAAATGGGGCGATGTACCGAAAGAACATCAAAATGGTTTAATTGAAGGCTATAAAGTTTACTATGCAACCGCTGAAAATAAATCACCAGTACAATTTAAATTAATCAACAATAATTCAACATTTACAACAACACTAACTGAATTAAGAAAATTCGTGGTTTATCGAATACAAGTTTTAGCTTATACACGTTTAGGTGATGGTGAACCAAGTAAACCGGCTGTTAGTGTTCAAACATTTGAAGATGGTACGATTGGGGTTGTTTTATTAAAATTTGATTATTTCATAATTTAAGTCTATTGTAGTTCCTGGTCCACCGTCGAATGTTTCATTCCCGGACGTTTCATTCACATCGGCTCGTGTCATTTGGGACGTCCCGGAAGAGCCGAACGGTGAAATTCTGGCATATAAAGTGACATATCACATCGATAATATAAATGTTAATAATAAATATTCGAAGGAATTCCCACCGTCAGATCGTACATTCCGTTTTACACAATTAGAACCGGAGAAATATTACATGTTTTCAATAACAGCACAAACACGTTTAGGTTGGGGTAAAACAGCACACGCTTTGGTTTATACAACAAACAATCGGGACACACCACAAGCACCATCAATGCCGCAAATAAGTCGCAGTCAAATCCAATCAACTCATATAACATTCAATTGGACACCGGGTCGTGACGGGTTCGCCCCTTTACGCTATTACACCGTACAAAAGATGGAAAATAACGGTCCGTGGCAATCGTTGCCAGAACGTGTCGATCCACAATTAACATCCTATACAGTGTCTGGTTTGAAACCATTCACATCGTACCGATTTCGTATACGTGCAACCAACGATATCGGACCGAGTCCATTCAGTCCGGAATCAATTGAAGTACGCACGTATCCGGCAGCGCCAAGTAAAAGTGTTACAAATCTAAAAGTTGTACCGATCACAACGACCAGTGTTGAAGTCCATTGGGATCCGATTGATGAACAATATTGGAGCGGTGATGTGAAAACTGGCGGTTATCGGGTTGTATTCCAACCGGTCTCCGATTATCCGACAGCACTACAAGCGACACCTAAAGAAGAGATTATGGGAATCGAGGTAAACTCTATTAATTAACTATTTTAATAATTAATTACTTTGTTATACGGTCGAACGAAAACTGTCGATTTTCTGCCCTTGTTTGATATGTGGAAAGAGTTAAAGTCCAGTCCAGTAGAATCGCATTCTGAATATAAATCATTACAACTAACACTAAATCATCAAAATCTCATTTTTTTAATTTATTTTTTAATAATTCACGAATACTTTTTGTATTTATAATATAAGCAATAATTCAATTAAATTTAAATTTAAATAAGTTAAAAATTAAAACAATAGAAAATCAAACCAAAGCGCCTTTGATTCAAATATAAGATTTTATGCAACTTAATGCTTTAAAAATTCCCAAATCTCTATTTGATATTTTGCTCCAAAAGAATGTTTTTTATTGGTAATCCTGACGAAAACACAGGGCATGCGCTTTAAATTACTAAGATAACTTGATTTCAATTTGTTTTTTCAAATGTCGGCATTGTGACAGATTTCATTAAATTATGTTGATAAATTAACAATTTTAATTAATTTGATAATTAAATTTAAAACTGCGCTGGATTCTGTGGTGTTTCTGTTCGATCGTAGAAAAAATAGTGTTTATTACGCGGGCGGAAAGTGTCTTTGCGAAACTCGTTTCTCAAAGACTCACTTTCCGCCCTTGTAATAAAAATAACTCTTAAATTTCACAGTCGGATAAGATGGTTCTAAGTGAATTAATGCAAGACAAAAACTACGAAATCGTCGTGATACCGTTCAATTCCCAAGGAGAAGGTCCAGCTAGTCTTCCAGCTACGGTCTATGTTGGTGAAGCTGTACCGACCGGTGAACCGCAAGATCTAGAAGGTGAAGCTGTATCGTCTACTGAAGTTCGTCTGAAATGGAAACCGCCGAAACAACAACAACAAAACGGCGAATTATTAGGATATAAAGTAATTTTGTTTTTTTTTCGGAAAATTCTAAATTTTGTACTAAAATATAAATTTTGTAGATTTTCTATTTGGTGACGAATTCACCGCAAGAACTCGAAGAAGGTAGAAAATACGAGGAAGAAATCGAAGTAATTGCAGCAACAATGACACAACACAGTCTTGTATTTCTAGACAAATACACCGAATATCGTATCCAGATTTTAGCATTTAATCCAGCCGGTGATGGTCCACGATCTAAACCGATCATTGTAAGGACGTTACAAGGCCTACCAGGTCCGCCAATGAATCTACGATTCCTGGACATAACAATGAATAGTTTGATTGTTAAATGGGACCCGCCGAAACAACGAAATGGCGACATCGTCGGCTATATCGTCACATACGAAACAACCGAAGAGAACGATCGTAATTATCAACATTCATTAAAATATATCACACTTAACTAATCGTCAATCAACAGGTTTTAGTAAACAAGTAAAACAGAAAGTATCAGAGACATCATTGCACGTACAATCATTGGAAGAGGAGATCACGTATACGTTCACTGTACGGGCGCAGACGATCGATTACGGGCCGCATATATCGAATAATGTTACGACAGGACCGCAAGAAGGCTCGCCTGGTGCACCGAAAGAACTAACATTAGTGAAGACGTTAACGAATGTCGAATTGCATTGGTTGAACGGTCCGACCGGCAAGGGGCCAATTCTCGGCTATTATATCGAATCGAGACGGAAAGGTATAAATTGTAGAATCATCGTTTTATCATTAATTAAAATTGTAATTATTTTAGATGATACACGATGGCAAACGGTGGCCAAATCGACAAATGGACCATTACAGGAATATTCGATATCTTATCAGACTTTATTACCATCAACGAATTACCATTTCCGTGTGATACCGTATAATAAATACGGGATTAGTTATCCTGCATATTCTGATGAATCAGTTCTAACACCATCGAAACTATTTTTAGAATACGGTTATTTACAACATAAACCATTCTATCGACAAACGTGGTTTATGGTAGCATTAGCGGCGATTTCTATCATTATCATCATAACGATAATCGCGATCTTGTGTGTTAAAAGCAAAAGTCACAAATATAAACGTAAGTTATCCATTATTACTACCATTAATTTTAAAAAAAAATATCTATTGGAATTGTAGAAGAAGCCCAGAAGACTTTAGAGGAATCAATAGCAATGTCAATGGGTGATCCTATCGAATTAGCTATGGACTATCACCGTTTACGTAACGGTAACGGTAATATCAACTCAATTGGTACGTTATCGAAACGTAGCACTTTATCATCACGTAAACCGACCCACCAACAACCGCCACCAATGTTAAGTAAATCACCACCACGGCCATCACCAGCATCAGTACCGTACAATTCGGATGAGGAGAGTTTGAAGGGCTACGACGAAAATCCTGATGATAGCAGTGTTACAGAGAAACCATCAGAGATGAGCTCATCTGACTCACAGGTGAATATTTTTACGAGTTAATTTAGAAAAAAAAATGATAATCATCAATTTCAGGGTTCTGAGAGTGAGAATGAAAGTGTCCGTTCGGATCCACATTCGTTTGTTAACCATTACGCTAACGTTAATGACACATTACGGCAATCGTGGAAACGACAGAAACCTGTACGTAATTATTCAAGTTACACAGATTCAGAACCGGAGGGTAGTGCTGTTGTTAGTTTGAATGGTGGCCAAATTATTATGAATAATATGGCAAGATCTCGGGCGCCATTACCCGGTTTCTCGTCATTTGTATAAAAATAGCTATTGAGAAAATTTGATATTTTAAAAGGAATTCTGACCAAAAAAGATATTTAAAAAAAACAACCAGTAGTGGTGCTCTATTATCAAATTTTCTACCTATTAATAGATAAATCGATAAGAATAAATCTAAATCTTCAAAGACTTGAATTAGCGATTAAAATTTTTTCTTAAGAAAATATTTAAAAAAAGCAAAATAAAAACAATGTAAATATAATTTTTCTTAAACAGAATTGTTAAAGATTTTTTAATATTAGTTACTTTTTGTATATACCACTATTATTTCGTAGGAACTCTATTTTTCTAAACTATTCAATTTTCGTTTTTGTTCTCTATAAATTTTTCAACACAACGCAATTTTTAATATAAATCCTCCAAATTGTACCGTTAAATAAAAAAATGAAAGCTCAAATTTTTGGTGAAAACATCACCATTTCTCTACTAGAATTATTGTTTTTGAGCTTTTGATGTTTCCTTTCATCCCAGACGTTGGGCAATAATAAAAGTCTCAATTCATTCACCAAATACACGCAATTTTCCCCATATTTATAATAGTAAATAATAATAATACTAATGATTAATGTTATTTATAATAAATAGTAATAAACTACATCTTTTATACTTTCATATATTGATCAAAATTAAAATAACAACATTAGAAACTATCTCCAGCTGATTTCAATGATCACAAACGAAAGAAAATGATGCCATCTGCTCTTTTATTAGAGAATTCTGAAGACGAAAACATTCTAGTATCATGTACTGATAGTATTTTACACTGCCTATGTTATAATTGTATTTATTTGTGACATAAAAACAAACTATTTGTAAAATAAAATCTGTGATTCTTAAAATAATTCATTTAAAAAACAATCGTGTTTTATTTTGTGTCGAAATCGATCCTGGTGATCAGAATTACTTAACAAATTATTTATTAAATTAATTTTTTAATGCAATTCGAAATATTGAAATCCTACGTTATCTAACACAAAAAAAATTAATTATGCCTAATTGAAGAAGAAAACAATAACTAAAATATTATATTCGTATGGTTTAATTTTGGAAGAGCCTAGAACAAATTTGAAGCGACGAAAATTATGTTGCTCTAAAAGTAGACGATTCGTATCAAACTCCTATTAATTGGCGAGTAATTCGAACAATATTTCAACGATTTATAGGGGCGTGTCTAGAGATCATTTCACCATAATTAACCTCGTAGCTCATTTGGAAGTTGGTGAAAAAATCCTAATATTTTTTTCGTTTTTCTTCATTGAATTCTAGGAAAAGGGCGAAACATTTTCTACCGCTCCAAAATAAAATGGAAGAAAACAAAAACAATGTTGGGAGGATCCCCGAGTCATTCTTAGTCGTTTAACGTGTATAATTGGTTTTTCAAAATCGCAACATCGTTAGAATCGAGTATTTTTTGAGCAGCTTCAAAATGAGCTACGAGGTTATAATTTTGCTGAAATGATCTCTAGGCACTCTTCTATAAATCTTTAAAATAGGCATCCTTCAACTATTCCTCGAATCGCTTGCCAATTAATAGGGGTTTGATACGAATCCTCTACTTTTGAAGTATTTTAATAACCCAAGAAACTCGCTTTAATTAAACATTCAGACAGGAAAGAGGATTAAGATTTAATAATGTCGGTAATTTTCCACAAAGAAATTAGCTAAGACTTTGGTCTTTTCATCAATTATCAACTAAATAGACAAAAGCAAATTTTGCTATTTAATAGCTTGAATAATAGCTAAATTTAATCCCAGAACTCTGCCGAGTTTGTAATTAATGTAGAAACTATAAAAGTTAAACTTTAATCTTTTCAAAATGATTTAAAACTTGAAGGGCAAAACGATAGATTTTACCAATTTAAAGCCTCTCGCAGATGAAATTCCAAACATTTACCTTCCGATCTGCACCACTGTCCAAATTCTGGTTCAATCTAGATATTCTGTAATGCCAACAAAACAAAATTAAAATATAGAAACGAATCAGCATTATTATAAACCTACCTTTTGCATGCAATCCAATTATATATTATAAATTATAAAGAAGAAATTGTGTAGGTTGTTATCTCACATTTCAAACTATCAGTTTATCTAAATCAGCAAATATTTATTATTGTTTAAGAAAAATGAACATAAAATTTTTTAACTCAAGACAAATCTGAATTAGGAATTCCTATTAAATTCAAGTATAAATCTAATACAGTAAATATAACACCCATATTTATTTCCGTTGAAATAAAACTTTATGTATTGTAGACAGATCTGGTACTAACTTATTTGAAACGCCTGGATCAGCACTCAAGATACTAAAATTATAATAAAAACAAATCAAATATTAATTTACAAAAGAGATAATAACCAAACAACATTTTTTTTTACCCATGAGTATCCATTTTTGTTATCGGCGGTGCTGTTGGATTATTTAATGGTCGTTTATTAACTAATAAACATTTCATTGGTTGCCCATCTAATTGCCGATTATGGTATGTATCGACAGCTTTTTGGGCATCTTTTAAATTTTTATAAATAACTTCAGCAATACCAGGTCGTACTAAACGTGCTGCTAATAATTGTCCAATATCTTCAAATAATTCTTTAACATCATCTTGTGTTACAGTCGGTTGTAAATTTGATACAACAATACGATGGCCAGCTGGTACAACAACTTTAGTTTTTGTTGCTGTTTGACTTAAGATACCATGTGTTTCCGGTTCGATACGATTATTATCTAAACGCATATAAATATTGGAACTACGTGATGGACCTTGTAAAGAGATTGTTTGTTTTAATGGTGACACCAATGGCATCTCTTCATCTTCCATCATATCCATATCGAAGTATTGTTGAGATTGTAGACGGGATTTATTGACAAGTTGTGAATTTTGCCAATCATGATAATTATCATGATTTAATGCTGCTGTACGATTCTTATCTAATGATGATATCAATTGCGAAGCCGTTGTATGATTACCAGGTTTTGCCGCCCACTTATACATAGCTGAATCATAATTTCTAGCATAATCAATTTCATTTAATACAGCTTGTCGTAAGGTTTGTTGTTGCAATTGTTGTTGTTGTTGTCGCGCGATCGGTGAACGTTTCATTACAACCTTTTTCGGTCCTGATTGCATTAAACCTAACTGTTTTTTAATTTCAACATTCATTGTTGCTGGTGGTTTTGTTTTATTTGTAACCAATGATATCTTCCCATTACGATCAGTTTTTTGTAAAATGTGATTACCGATAATCTTCACATTACTCTTATTATTATTTATTGAGTTTACTTTTACATTACCATTACGACGCTCACGTATTTTATTCAATTTATCTCTGGCGTCTTGTTTTTTGGCTATCTGTGCCAATACATCTCTTGCATCAACAACCTGATTACGTTTCTTTTGTATCAATTTATTACGTGCATCCTGTACAACTTTCTTTGTTTTAATCAACGGCCGTTTCTTTTGTATACCATTGTTCTGTTTATTAACAGGTTTTCGTACGTTCTTTACCTGTCTCCTGGTCCGGTTATTGTTGAAATTTTTGTTATTAAAACCCCTGAACAATAAATAAGGTTACAAACTTTTAAATGGTTTTTTATATAAAATATACGTACTTATTTGGACGTTTTGCCATTCTAATAGTTTTATGAAACGAATATGATGAAATTACAACGATTTTTCAACGGATTCTCACACAAAACTAAAAAAATTCTTCAGCACCTACAAACTTCCTTCAACAACCATCAACGACTATAAAAGGATGCCACCATTTTACAAAGCGGTGTTGCCGAGTACTGTCTTACAAAATCCGCAAAATAAACTAGAAATCTCCAGAGTAAGCAAAGTTTCGAATTAAAAGTGCACAAATTTACACCAAATCAAAAAACAAGCTAAAAAAATGACTGTTTTTAACCCAACTGTGATTATTAATATGATTCAGAATATTATCAAGTATTGAAATCTAAAATCTAGTTTGACTACAAAACAACACCTAATGAATCATTTGAAATCGGTAATATCTTAACTGATCATTGTTGTGTAAAACGTGTACTTATTTCGTTGATAAATCCAAATTTTTAGCAATTACATTTAAGTTTGTAATAAAACTCGGTAGATGAACTGAAGAAATGATAAACTTGTCAATGTTATTTTAACGATTCAACGGAAATGTCACAATGTAGCCACGCTAAAAGGCAAAATTCCCTAAATGTCGGCAAGATTTAAATAAAAATAAGGCTGGATTGATTGTCAAACACGTCAGTATCCTTGTGACGTCAGCAGGAATATTGAACTCACCTTGTCATTTTTCAAATAACTTGGCCTTTACAATTCTTGACCAAAGGCGCGCATTTTGAATTATGCTATAACTATACAGCATATCTCAATTAGACCATAGCAACTAAAATTTAGAATAAAGCAGGCTAATGTTTGGATAATAGCGAAATTTTTGGAAATTTCCTTAATAGAAAATGTCAAAAAAACACAATACGACCCCATTGCGTATTTATCATCCACTTTTAAACAGAACGTGCAATATAAGTGAAGAAGAAGAATGGTCAATTTTAGAGCCAGAGATAATTTCGATTTTAAATTCAAGAAAATCAACAAAATCTTTAGAAGATTTATATCGAATTGTCGATTGTCTATGTACAATAAAGTATCAATTATTGTTTTGTAATTTACAAAGAATCATCGAAGAATATTTATATGAAGAATTGGAAATTTTGAATCGATACAATGACAATATTTTGATAGTTTTGGATAAATTTTGGAAAGAATTTTGTCGTAATATCAAAACAATAAAAAATATCTTTTTGCCGATAATGCAACTAAATAAAAAAATCACACATAAAACAATACACAACATTAGTTTATCCGCATTCACTCAAATAATTCTAACGAATCTCGAGATTAAATCGAAAACACTTGATGCTCTACTAGATTTAATCCACCAGGAAAGGGTTAATGGTAATGAAAATATGACGAATAAAATTCTGATTAAATCCATCATAGAAATCTTCAATACTTTACAAATTTATGACATGTTTGAAAATGTATTCCTCAGAAATACGCAACAGTTCTATGAAAATGAAGCTAGAAATACGATAATCTCGTCAGATTTATCGCATTATTTAAAGCATACAAATCGACGGATTGTTGAAGAATCGAATCGTATTGAAAATTATTTAAATCGGACAACAGAAAAACCTCTACTTGATATAATCTATTATGAATTTATTGGAAATTATTTAACAATAATTCTTGATAACGGCTTCAATGAATTGATCGATAGAAATATGTTTGATGAATTATCGTTGGTTTACAAATTATTCCAACGAAATCAAAAAAATTTCAAATATTTGATAAACTATTTTAATAATAAAATAATAATCAAAGGGATGAATTTGATCGAATCGATCAACGATAAATTACTAATTGAGAATTTGTTGAATTTCAAACAACAATTAGAGAAAATTATTGAGAGATCGTTCAATCAAAATTTAGAATTCTATAATTCTATACGTTTAATGTTCAAAAAATTGATAAACCCCAACAATAACAATAAGATTGCACAATTATTAGCGAAATATATTGACACGAAATTGTGTTCGAAAAATATCACCGACGATGATAATTTCGATTTAATCCTCAATAAAGTTCTACAATTATTTAAATATTTACAATACAAAGATATATTTGAAGAATTCTATAAACGTTATTTGGCAAAACGTTTATTATTCAACAAATCAACAAATATTGATGCTGAAAATAATTTAATAATGAAATTGAAATTGGAATGTGGCCATAATTTTACAATAAACATAGAGAATATGCTACAAGATATAAATATTAGCAAAATAATTAATTCAAGATATAAACAAAAACATATAAATTATCGTTTCTTTATAAACATATTAACCAATAGTTATTGGCCGTATTATCCAAATTATAAAATTAATCTACCGATTGAATTAATTAATTATCAACAATCATTCGAACAATTTTACAGAAATTATCACAACGGCCGTAAATTATTATGGCAATCAACGTTAAGTTTTTGTATAATACGTACGAAATTAAATCGAAATCAAAAAGAATTACAAACGTCTCTATATCAAACAATAATTCTATTATTATACAACAATAGTGATTGTTTATCATTGAACGATATCTACGAATTAACTGGATTAGAACTGAATGAATTGAAACGTACATTATTATCATTAAAACAAAATAAAATTTTGATACGTTCAAATAATTTATATTCAATTAATTTGAATTATACAAATCGATTATATCGTATCAAAATTAATTCGATACAATTAAATGAGACGTTCCAACAGAAATTAGATATTGAACATAAAGTCTCAATTGATCGTCAATATCAAATTGATGCAGCTATTGTACGAATCATGAAGAATTATAAGACAATACAACATAATTTATTAATGAATGAATTGTATAAAATTTTAGAAATACCAATTAAACAGAGCGATATAAAAAAACGTATTGAATTGTTAATTGAACGTGAATATATGGAACGTGATAAAGATAATAGGGCTTGTTATATTTATATTGCTTAGAATTTGTAATTGTTTAAATTTGATTCTAAATAAATTTTTTCAATTATGCACACGTTAAATTGCCACTTTTCAAAATGAATGAGGCGTCCGAAGATTGATTAATTCAGGCTGAGCTGCGGGGGAAATTGTAAATTGTAAATTGGGACAATTTACTGTAATTCAGAATTTCCTCAAAATTTTCCAAAACAAAATCACCCTTCCCATGCACCTTGAAACGCTCTTTCCATATCGCTATCGCGCGTTTCTACATTTTAAAAAACAAGCGAGAAGTCGTGTGTCAAGTATTCACCATTTTCATCAAAAGTAGTGGTCAGCAGCCTTAAAGCAGTAAAACATCTCAAAGAGCTGCCAAGAAGCTTTTCTTGAAGCTGCGATTGGCTTATTGAAGAAAAAATCCTCCATTACAATGATCTTTTTAATAAAGACACAAAGAAGTTCATGAGATACTAGAAAACAAGCTTCATAAATCACCAATTCCATTTTAGAACAAGCGTTTGTGAGTTTTCTAAACAATTGTGTCTCTCTATTTTATTTCGTTCTTTGTGCAAAAAGATAGATTTAGACTCTAATTTTAGATAATTGACCTGGTTTCATTTCAATTCGATAAATATTTAAGATTATACCTAACTGGCGAATTCAACTAAAAATATAAGCAGCAATTTTCATGACTTACAATTCTGTTTAACCAATTTGGGAAAAGTTTTAATTGACAATACGGTATATTGTTGAAATATCCTCTTCACATTTTAAAGATATCATTGAAATCTTTGTTCACACATTAAAGTAAGGATTTATGAAAGATTGGATTGCAATAAAATTCTCCATCATACCATTTCCAATGTTTTTATTTTCGTTCCATTGATTAACATTTAACACATCGCTCCATCCATTTATTTAAATTCGTATTAACATCATTATTGTTAATAGTTTGCTTAATTGCTGAATATACAGCAATATCAGCAATACTAATTTGATTACAACCACCTAACCATAATGATTTACCCAATGATTTATTAATAATTTGCAATAAATTCATACGTTCAGTTTTCGTTTCAGATTGTATTAAACGATAACTTAGATCTAATAAATTATCAATTTCGTATACATTCATTGATTTCTCGTAATTATATAATAGATTCGAGCGTGATAGAAATCGTAATAAATTCGATTCACCCATTATTGGTGTGTGGGAAACAAGCAATTCTACATGTGGCCCAACTAATAACAATAAATAATTAGATTATAAAAATTATAATTAATTTAGAATTAAATTACGGTTCTTCCAAATGAGCCGTACGTGTATTTTTGGTAATTGTTGTGTTCGAGGTGTGAAATTCTCCAAATTTCTAACAAAATCCAATACGTTCTCGTTTAAACCAGTCACAGTCGAATGTAGATAAGATTTGATAGTGAGATGAAAGTGATTTTGGCATAATTTTTGAATTAATTCTAATGAATACGGCGGATTCTTTGGATTTGCATTTACAACAATTTCTGGTTGATTTTTAAACTAGAACAATTAATTATTAGTGAACTGTAAAAAAAATAGAGCGCTACAATTAGACTATAATCTATTCATTTGTTTTCCAAAGTCTACTGTGTTGTAAAGGGAAAATTTTGAATTTTTACAGAAAATAGAGCGCCCTATTTTATATTTTGATTGATTTGTTTTAATTACATTGTTCTTCAATGTATTCTGATCTAAATTCGTCGTTTCCACTGTCTTTACTGTTGTAATATTACTATTATCACCACTGATTTTCAATTGTTCTCTAATATTGTACATTTGCCTCTTCAATTCGGCTAATTGTTCCAGGATTTTTTGTTGTTTATTTTCTAAAGCGGCCATATCCGGCAGATTTTTATTATTCTGAAAAAAGTCGAAAAAAAAATTGTAAACTTACAGCAAAAATTTCAGGTTATGGAAGTCATTAATAGCTTTCTCTAATACCAATTACATTATTTGACAGTTGTTGTTTTGTATTCTACACACATGTACAAAAATTGATAATCGAGTAGAGTGTCACCATCATGATGAGAAGACTTAAATTATCATCATCATCAATTTTTGTAAGTAAATTTAATGAAATTTATCGTTTAGAAAAAAAGCAAGATAAAATAGATTAACTTTAAACCTGTAAAAATTTGTTAACCTGGTCGATTATATTTGAATTTCTCACACAAACTGGTGCTTGATTTGTTGAATTGTCTACGACGTTCCGACAATTTCTTGAATGGATATTCGGTAATTTGTACATACAATCCGGTAATTTAACCGACTGATTTAGATCGATAATTGGACGTAATTTATACATGCCGACTGGGCCGTTCATGATGGAAATTTAGAATTTTCGAAAATTTCAATAAGGAAAATCAACAAAATTTGATTAATTTCCTCGAAATTAACCTCGAATTTGCGATTCTCTCGCCTAGTGCCCACCAAACGTCAAACCATGCACGTAACCGCCATCTACACTGGGAATCAACTATTTTTCCACACAATATTTAACGAAATTTTTCAATACTGAAACTGTAATATTTTTCTTTGATTCTAAGCGAAATAATTTTATAAATTCTACGAGAATTTTTGGCAATTTCGGTGTAGTTTCTTGATAATCAATACAAATGACGAGTCGACTATGTGTAGTAATTGCAGCCCGGCCATCTTGTGCGATTTGTCGTCTTTGTCGTTTCCGGGTACACGGAAGTGATGAAATTTTTCGGAAAATTGTGCATTTCTTTTCGAAATTTTTCCTAATTTATTCATAAATTAATTTTTTTCATAATTTCCATTGTAGTTTATTTAAAATTATTCATTGTTTATTAAATGGATTTTATATGGGGAATTTATCTGGAATTGACAGCTCCATCTGGAGTTATTAGTGAAAAGTTGAAGACCCAGCGTTAGGATTGAGATGCCATGTCTATTGTATCATATAGAGAAATCAATTTGTTCATATTGAATTAGTGTTGAATTTTTTTCGTTAGAATAATAATAAATTAATGTAATAATTGTGGTGAGATTTGTGAAAAATCAAAAATTTATAGGAAATTTGTGTATGTATTTATTGATGGTTTATTTGCAAGTTGTCATGGCGGCTGTAAAATTGACCAATAGGAGCGCTGTAACCTTCATTTGTTAAGTGGTGGACTTTTTGCTGCTTTACACACACACACACATACATATACACACACACACAATCACATATACATAGACAGCGTCATTTCCGGTTAGAAAATCTCTTGTCAATCGAGAAGAAAACAAATTTTTGTTTATTTCGATAAACAGATGTTTTTTTATTAATTCTAATTATTGTTAGTATTGACTGAAAAGGTGTAATTTTATGAAAAATGGGCGCGTAAAATGTGTTTTCCGTCATTTTGTCACGTGACGTAGCTGAAATGAATATGGCGAAGAATAGAAGAGAGACATCATTATACCCGTTTTAGAGTCAACATTTTGACATTAGCGCGTCTGTATACAAAAGTTTGTTTTGATATTTAAAAACAAAAAAAATCCATCAACCACGTGTTAGTTTTACTTGTGTGTAACATATATGTAGGATTGAATAAGAAGAGTGTTGAATGCGCAATGTCTGGGAGAGGTTTGAAGAAACGGGGGCGTCCCCCCAAAGTTCAAGTAGCTGAAAGAACGAAAAAATTCCAATATCATCTATTAAAGAAACCGAAATATCTATTAAATTATAATAAAGGATCCGATTCACAATCAAGCACACCGAATGCATCTAGACCATCGACACCACAAGACGGTGATACAACATCAACTACAACCCCCACAACAACAGCAACAACACATACTAGACGTAGCAGTAATCGTATTCGTGGTAAAGACAGTGGCCATAGGGCTGGTAGACGTCCAGGCTATGCTGGTTCAGCATATCAAAGACGTAGCAATTACAATGCATCAGAATATCACGAATCTGAATATCATTACGGTTCGGATTTTGGTGATGAATCTAGCGATAATAAAAGTGAATTAGATGATGAATTAGGTTTAAGTGAAAGTGAATCAGATAATGGTTCATGTAATGATCCTAGTAGTGATAGTGATTTTTCATTAAGTAGTTACAGTACTTTGAGTGGTACACCACGTAAACAACAACAATCAAGATCATTAACACCAGAACCATTATGGTTACAAAATCGTGATTTACCACCATTAATTCTACCAAAATCATCTGATGATTTATTAATACCGAAAGAATATGTTATGTCGATTGTTAGTATATATGAAGTATTGAGACATTTTAGGAATTTAGTACGTTTATCACCATTTCGTTTTGAAGATTTTTGTGCAGCAATTATGTGTGAAGATCAAAGTAGTTTATTAGCTGAAATACATATACAATTATTAAAAGCATTATTACGCGAAGAAGATTCACAACAAACACATTTCGGTCCATTAGATCAAAAAGATAGTGTTAATATATCATTATATTTAATTGATTATATTACATATCCTGAAGTATTAAGGGCATATGTTGAAAGTGATAAATCGTTTGATCAAAAAGTATTAAATATTTTAAGTACAACTGAATATCCATTTTCAACATTAGAAGATCGTATACATGTATTACAATTTTTAACTGATCAATTCTTAACGACGAATCCAGTCAGGGAGGATCTGTTAAGTGAAGGTACAATTTTAGTAACAATCAAGCACCAATTTGATTATTATTAGTTAACAACAAACAATATCTATAAATGTAATTATTAATTCAATTCTTTTTTTTTCATTGATTTTATAGTACCGATGCATTATGATGACCATTGTAGAGTGTGTCATAAATTGGGTGATTTATTATGTTGTGAAACATGTCCAGCTGTTTATCATTTAGAATGTGTTGATCCACCTTTAGTTAACGTACCTGAAGAAGATTGGCAATGTAATATTTGTAGATCACATAAAGTATCTGGTGTAGTTGATTGTATATTAGATGTTGAAAAACAAGGCCAGTTATCCAGACAAGAACATTTAGGCTATGACAGACATGGGCGGAAATATTTCTTTCTTTGTCGACGGATTTTCGTGTAAGCTACTGAAATTATTTATAGTGATAGACTGGCAGTAGTGGAATCTTATAATAAAAGTTAAATTATAGTGGCAGTTTTCTAAGAGAATAAAATCAAGTATAGTGGTGGAAACGAAGTAGTGAATCTAATAACAAAAGTCAAATTACTTTATGGTTGGGGCACACGAAGGCAACTGTCCATTATAAAATCTATGAGAAGTGTAGGTGTGAAACTAGCTGATTTTAAAGAAATGCTGTCTTGCATATGCTGTAAATTATTTGTTTCTATTTGCAGAATTTACAGTGGACAATTTCCTTTGTATGCCCCAGTCATAAAGCAATTTAACTTTTCTTATAAGATCCACTATTTCGTTTCCACCACGATACAGGGTGTCTTTTATTAAATATGGTCAATTCTTGTGAAACTCCTATTAATTGGCGAGCAATTGGAAAAATATTTTGAGGATTTATCGGAGGATATCTGAAGATCATTTTAGCGAAATTAGAATCTCGTAGCTCATTTAGAAATTAGTCAAAAATTGCTTGTTTCTGACGATGTTGCGATTTTCAAAAAGTAATTAAACACTAAAAATAACTCAAGGATCTTCCCATCATTGATTTTTTTCGTTTTCTCCATTTTATTCTATAACAAGTTTAAATGTCTTGCATTTCTTCTAGAATGCAATGGAGAAAAACAAATAAATCAGTGTTGGGAGGGTTTTCGAATCATTCTTAATCGTTGTACATATTTAGCTCATCTTTGAAAATCGAGACATTTTTTGACAAACTTAAAAATGAGTTGCAATACTCTAATTTTGCTAAAATGCTCTCCTTATAAATCCTTGAAATATTTTTTGAACCGCCCGTCAACTAATAAGAGTTTTACAAGAATTCATCATCTTTAAAAAAAAACTATATATTTAACAACAAATGTTCAATTGTAAGTAGCAACGCCAAATAATAAAACAAAAACAGTATCGACAACTTCATCATCTGGGTAGGTTTTAAAATAACTGTATTTAAAGTCCATTTTGTAAAAATCCCTTATAAACACTCGTCTTTGCCTGTTTTGTCTGAAACTTACCTACATGGTGAAATAGTCGATCCTTTTAGCTTATGAAGTGCTATCTGCAACGTTCATTGTTAAGTAGACTTGACTTTATTGTTATTTTAGTCATTCCCTTAGAAAACTTGTGGCACTTTACTTTATAGTTGGAGTACACCAAGGGAATTGTCCAGCGTAAAATCTTCGAATAGTGTAGGTGTGTAACTACTTGCTTTTAAAGAAATGTTGTCTGCCTCTTATATAAGCTGTAAATTATCTGCTTCTATTCACAGAGTTTACAATGGACTTTTTTTTGTGTCCCAACCATAAAATAATTCGACTTATAAGATTCCATTACTGTCAGTCTACAGCTATACGTTATTTTTAAATAAATATATTTTTTGTATTTTTTCTTGTATTCAGTGAGTGTGAAAATGATGAAATCTATTATTATTCAACACGGACACAATTTGAAGAATTATTAAAAGTATTAGATTCTAATGATATGGAAGCTGCATTATGTCGTGAATTGAATGAATATAAAAATGAAATTATACGTCAAATGGATCTTACTGAAAAATTAACAAATCAATTTAAAGGCAATAAAAAGACATACCTCGATGCGGAAAACGGTAAATTTTAATTAATTGAACTAATTATAAATTTAGTAAATTTTTGATATTTTAGCTGCAATAATTAAAGCAAATAAAGAATTAGAAGAGAAATTGGAAGAAGAACGCAAAGAGAAAGTACGACAGAATGCTGAAGATATGGTAGCAAAGATGCATGAAGAACCATCAAGTGATGAAAAAGTAGCAGAAACAACTACCACAGAAGTACAAAAGGAAACAAGTAGTGATGAAAACAAAGAATCAACTACAACTACATCGTCGACAAAAATAGAATCGCCTGAAAATGAAGAGAAAAAAGAACAAAATAATGAAAATACAAATGATACAACAAAAGTTGATGATGATAATAATAGTAGTAATGGTGAAAAAGATATAGTAACACGTTCAAAAACTGGTATATTAACACCAAAAACATTAAATATAGAAGAATTACGTCGACGTACAACAAATATATTAAATCGTGATGATCCAGATAAAATTAATGATGCATCAAGGATGACACGTTTAAAATCAAGTCAAATAGCAAATGGTACATATTTATTTAAATTAGGAATGGAGAATACATTTAAATCATATGTAAATCAATTTACAACAAATATAATTGCATTAAATAAACCACAACGTAATGAGGAGAGAGATAAGAAAAGACATTTATCACATAAATTCTCATTAACACCAGCATCCGAATTTAAATGGTCAGGTGTTGTTAGTGGTAATCGTACAATACTATTGAATACAATAAGACAAACATTTTTACAATTAGAACAATCAATACAACAACCGTTTATGCATTTAAATTGGCCTTTGTTGCGTAAACATTGGTTAAATATTGTTAATAATTGTCAACAACCAAAAGATTTTGCACGTGCATTAATTATATTACAAGCATGTATAAAATCAGTTGTATTTGCAAATGTATGGCATGAACAATTAGGACATACGAAGTTAATACGGATAACGGCTGTTGAACGTGAAGAACGTAAAAAGATTGAGAAACGTGAAAAGAAAGAACGTGAAGAAGAAGAAGAACGTAACCGTTTATTAATTAGTAGTTATGTTAAATATACAATGCCATTTAAACATCAATTATGGAAACAAAAAGGTGAAGAATATCGTATACATGGTAGATGGGGTTGGTTATGGTTATCTAGTGCTAGACAAGTAAAACATATAAATTCGAAAGAATTAGGATTATACGCTGAACCACAAAAATATGTTGTACAGATACGTTATAAGAATAATTTAAAAATTCTAGCATTAGAATCA
>JAZBGW010000111.1:23030-38530 GCA_037464815.1 Mylabris variabilis
AAAAGTAAACTCGATATTGATAATAAAGTTGACGTTGGTGGTGGCGGTGATAATAATTTAACAGATATCAAATTGATACCAATTCCTAAATATTTCGATGAAATTAATATATCAAAAGCTTTACAATCTAAAAATCGTTTACTATATCCAAAAATAGCAAAAAAATCAAAATTAGATGATCTGTTAGCAAGACGTACACAATTGAAAATTATTGAAGAACATAAAATTGCACAAAATAATAAATCAGATGACAATCAACAAAATATTGAACAGAATAATGTTGATACAGAAACAATTGATGATGATAATAATGTTGATAAACAATTGACAAATATGATGTCGGGTAAAATTAATGTTAATAATAATAGTACAACAACATCAACACCAACAACACCAAATCGTGATGTATTAGGTTCAATAGCTAAAAAAATACATGGTGTTCGTTTACAATATACATCAATATCGAAATTAGCTAAAGATTTTAAATGTTATTCTAAAGGTTGTAATAGTAATGGTACAACAAATATTGAAGCAAACTGTTATTCACCGTTATGTATACAACGGGTACGTGTACGTAAAGAATTATTAGCTTTATTGAGGAAAGCTAATTTAGCAACGAATCCAAATGCATTGAAAATTGCAACAAATTCACCAATTAATAATAGTACTGGTATTAAAAAAACAGCATCATCTATATTAGAACAAACATTAAAAGGTACAGATCTTAGTAAATTACAACAGAAACAAACGGCTACCAATAAAGAAATAAATAATGATAATTTTGTTAAGGAGTTATCAAATCTTATAGAATCATCGGGGAAATATTTCGATGATTTGAAAGATTATTGTATTGTTGGAAAAGTGCCAATTAAAACTGAAGCAATTAAAAATGATGATATAGTTAATGATAATTCACCACCGAATAAAAAATTAAAATTAGAAAATGAAAATGTTGATGTAGAAGATGATAGTAAAATAAAATCGACAATTGATGGTGTTAAAACGAATGAAATAAATAGAAGATCACAACAAAATCGTCGTTTTTGCTCAATTAAACATATAGTGAAACGTGAAGAACGTTCAACTGTTAAAATAGAACATGCAGAAGATGGTACTGAACGTATTTATTCAGCACAATCAACTGAAGGTAAAATTTATTTAAAAAAATTACCAACACCAGCAACAATTGAAACACCAAAACGTAAAAGGCGACAAATTGTTAAATATCCATTATGTTCAACATATAAAACAAAGAAAGGTACAAATTCATTGTTAGTATTACCAAAACATGATGCAAGAAAATTAGCTAGACAAGCTGGACGTATGCATATTAATGGTTATCATGCATTAGCTAAACCAAATAATATTGTATGGCCATATCCATGTTCTCGACCATTATTTAAAACATGTTGGATATATCGTAGTGGTAATGTTAAAACTTTAGCAGCAGTTGCATTGCAATTACGAATATTATGGGCATGTTTACGTTGGGATGATATGCAAACAAAACCACCAAATACTGATGGTAAACATCAAGTAACAACAGAAACTGAAATACTATCATTGGAATTATTAAAACATCGACATGTTGGACAATTTATGGAGAAAGTACAATATTTACGTAGAAAAGTTGTTATACCTTTAGAATTACCAAAAACAGTCAGAGGTAAATTAGTAAATATTAAAAGATTTTGTTTATTATTTGATAATTTTTAATATTATAGAAGTTACATCGATACGAAGTGGTTTGAGGAAACGTAAACGTCCAGAATCACCACAAAGCACGGATCCTCAAGTGACTGAAGAATGGGTGGATGAGGATAAATTAGAATTATGGGAGATTAAACAATATGGTGAAAGGTATTTACACTTGTTAATTTCTTGTTTTTGTTTATGAAAAATAATGTGTTTTCTTCTTTTGATATAAATAGATTAGAAAAAACTAATGCTCAAGTTATAACACGAAGTCGTACCGGCAATTTACCACCACAGAAAGCAATCATTGATTCAAGTGAAATAAATAAAGTTACCGTGTCTGGTAAAGCTAGTGCTGAAGAAATTAAAGAGAAAATGGAACAACAATTACGTTTACAACGTGCTGCACATCAACAAAAACGTGCAATGGAAATTAAAAATTCACCAGGACAAGTGATCAAAATGGTTGGGAATGCTGCTCAATGTAAGTTTTTCTTCTGTTTTTTTTTTGGAATAATTTTCATGTATTTTCACTATAATTATTTCTTTATTTTGATTATTTATTTTTATTAAAAAAAGCTACCAATTCTACCACCACAAAATCAACAACAACAAACACTCCAATACAACCTAAAGGTAAGGGCGAATCAGTGTTGGATGTGTTTTTTTTTAAGTTATTGTGGTGAATTTTTTATATCTATTTTTTATTCTTATTATGTTGCAATAATCATTTATTATATTGTGATAATTGATTTTCTTTTTGTAATAGTAACTACAACACCTGATGGTCAGATGAAAATTGTGAAAGCGATAGGCGGTCAATCGTCTGTTAGTGGTAAAACAACATTAACATCATTATTAACATCAAATAATAACAAATTAGTTGGACGTCGATTGTTGATGACTAAAGCTCCAGATGGTACAACAAGGGTTGTTACAAATCCTGGTGGTATTTTACAGAAAAATGTACAAAGTCCTCAACAATCATTAATTAAAGTTCAAACACCAAGTGGACAACAAGCTGTACAAGTCCAATCATCAGGTTGATATTATTTTTATTATTAATTCATTAATTGTAATATTAATTTTTTAATTGTAGCCTCAAATACTACTACACCAGTTAAACAATCAACAGATTCGCCCCAACGTGTACAGATAATGCGTACACCAGATGGTAGGATAACGGTTAAAGGATTATTACCAGGACAACAGCTTGTTCAGTATCCTGACGGAAAATTGCAAGTTATGACAAATGCTCAATTACAATCATCAGGAATTGTTAAAGTAACATCTACAACAACGCCTACAACAAATACAACAACGGCTACAACATCTACACCTGTAGTTATTAATAAACCATTAAATAAAACAACAGCAACAACAAGTACACCTACAGGGAAATTAGTTGTACAAACAACAGCAAACCAGTTGAAAACACCGACGACGAATCAACAACAGCAAACTCCTGTAAAAACACAACAAGTTATTGTTAAATCACAAACCACACCTGTTGTGCAGAAAATTAGTACACCTGTTGTTGTTAGTGGTGGGCAAGTTTTACAGCAACAAGTTGTTATTAGTGGAAATCAAGTGATTGGTACACCAGCTGGGCAACAGGTTTGTTTTTGAAATTTTTAAAATAATATGTTTAATTTTCTTGATTTTTGTTTAGGTTATCACAAATCAAATTGTGGTTAATAATCAAAGTTTAGCTCAACAAATAGCCTCTGGTAAAGTACAGATGGCAACAATAAACGGCCAACAAGTTTTAATACGCCCGACTGGTAATAATCAAGCCCAAGTTGTAGCTCAATTAACACCTGGAAGTTTAACACAATTGGCAGCACAGCAAAGTGCTACAAAACTGGTAACACCGACAAATCAACAACAGACACAACAGCAGACTCAGCAGCAGCCAGAACAACAACAACAACAACAAGTACAACCACAACAAGAGACTGTCAAATCGCCCATTCAAACACCATTAAAAACACCAACTAAAGATGCATCTGTCAATAATCAGATAGATCCAGCTACAATGGAACAATTGTTGGTTGGTCAACCGCCTGGTACTGTTATTAAATGTGTAACAGCTCAAGTAATACAAACACCTCAAGGGCCTAGAATTGTTTTACAAGGCTTACAAGGTGCTGATTTTACACCACAACAATTAGCAACAGTGCAACAACAGGTGAAACAACAATTATTAAAAGGTAAATTAATAATTTAAAATAAAACCACAAATATATAAATCGGGGGTAAAAAAAATAATGTTTTAGCTCAAGCATCAACTGGGAAACAAGGTGTTTTGGGTCCAACTAAAATTTATTTAGCTGTACAACCAAGTAATGTTGATCAAACAGCACAGAATTCCACTACATTAGAGAATAGTGGACAATCACAACCACCACCTTTAACACCAGTACAACAGAATGTAGTGCAATCAACGACATCAATAACAACGACAACACCAGCTACACCAGTTAAAACGTCCGTTGTCAAACAACAAATACAGCAGGTATGCAACGTAACACCAAAGCCAAAAGTGGTAGTGCAACCTGCAAATCAGGTATTTTAAAATAATTCCCTATTGACAAAGATTGTCGCATGAACTCTAGCTTTTTCCTTTTTTTGTACATATATTTTTATAATGGGTGATTTCCGTTTGTAAGTTGTTTTTATATATTTTTTTAATTATTTGACGCATGAATATTTTCTAATAATATTAAGACGATTTAATTCGAACGCTTTGATGAGATTTGGAGGTTTCGTCTGCTTTTTTTTAATTGTTGCTTGTACTAACGCAAAATTTCAATAAAAGTGAAAGTTAATCTGAAAAAAGGTTTTGTTTACTTTTGTCCTTTTGTTATCGAAATTTTCTGTTTAATAATTCCTGCTTTATTTATTGGTTTCGTGGTGGTTTTGTTCTGTTTTAATTTTCTTTTATTATTATTTGTTTATTTTTTGGGATTTGTGCTAATTTATCAAAATTCTATTACAACCCTGTTTGCAGACAAATGAGAACGTTCTATCGACGTCTGGTCGTCAAATACTTGTTAATGGACAGCAGTCTCAAACGTCTGCTCTATTACAAGCAATGAAAGTTAATATGGAAACGAATAACCAACAAACAAGTTCATCTGTATCAATAACAAATAGTACAACAACAACAACAACTGCCACTGCTGCAACAACAACAGTTACAACACAACAACAAACAAATGAACAAAGTAATAAGCAATTTGTCGTCACACCCGATTATATACAGCAAAGTATGTTGTTATATCAGCCATCAGTAATTGTATACAATCCTAATTGTACTACTTACCCATTGCAAAACGACTACATTAATCGTTTCTAATTTAGACATTCCTATTTTTTTTTTGTTGCAATATCCAAAGAAAACTACCAAATAATATTTCAGTATTCTAGAAGAGCAAGGGTCTCAAAATATTTTGAAAAAAAAACACTAAACTTATCCAGCACATTCAAAAGTTTCTAAATCATCATTTTTAAACCTTTTATTATTTTTGTGATATTCTTTCGATTTTTATTTATTTATTTAATAACGATAAAAGACTGACTACGATTATTTTATTTACTGTGATTTCTTTTTGTTTCTATTTTTTTTTTAAACTAATGTTTAGAAACTTTTGATATTTAGATAATCACAATTTTTTGATATAATAAGACGAAACAAAAGTGTAAACTGTATCAAGAGATATGTATTCGAGAAAAAAAATAATAAACTTTGTTGGACATGATTGAGATTTTCTTTAATAACAACAACAAATCCTTGCTTTTCGTTATTATTTTTTAAGTCGTTTTGCTTTGGGATTTCTCTTTATAATTTCTCTTACTCATCAAAAATTCTTTTATTTATTTATTTATTGATTTATTTTATTATTTATTTATTTTTAACGATTTTTCTTCTTTTTTTTGTTCTAATTCTAAATGAAAACAACAGCTATTAAAACAGCACTGAAACAAGAAAATTTAAATCCAGAAATTGAAGAGAAATTATTACAATTACAACGTTATCAAGAGAAACAAATGAAACAAGAACCGGAGACATTATCACCAGTTACAAAAAATAATGCAACCGTATCAACTGTGACGAATCAGAGATTTTCAACATTTTCAAGAAAACGTACACCAAGTTCATCACGTAATATTGATCATGATGGTGAATGGGTGATGGAAACACCGAAACGATCACGACCTACTCGTAATAATAATGAAACGAAACGGATAAATGACGATAATAATCACCATCATCAGTAAGTTGAAATTGTGTATAAAGAAAACGTTTTTAAAAAATTCTATTTGATAATATTATAGTGATAAGGAGAAAGTTACATCACCCAGAAATCGTAGTAGTGTTAAATTGAAAGAAACCACAGAACAAGATCGTAAAGTTACAATGCGTACGAAAATTTTGGTTACTTTATATCGACATAAAGAATTACTTAAAAAGGAAATTTTGCGGAAACGAGCAATGTTAGAGAAGGAATTACAATTAGAAATACAGGTAGATTTATAAATTGTTCCTAATTAAATAATAATTAATTAAATTTTAGAGAGAAGTAGCTGAGGAATTAGCAGCACGTACGAAACTTGAGCGCAATAAACAGGATGAAGTACGTATTGCTAGTAGTAAACGTAAAAGTACAGCAACACCAACAACAATAACAACAACGGCTGTTGTAACAACGCCAACGACAACATCAGCAACAACAACAACAAAACCAACACGTCATAATAGGAAAACACAGAAACAAACATCTCCAGGTAATAGTGGAACGAATTCATCAATAACATCGAATAATAGCAGTACAACAACACAACGTAGTAGTGGCATTAAAAAAGAAAAATTATATTGTATATGCCGTACACCGTACGATGAAACAAAATTCTATGTTGGTTGTGATTTGTGTAATAATTGGTTTCATGGTGATTGTGTTGGTATAACCGAGGAAAGTAGTAGATCATTAACTGAATTTGTATGTGATGAATGTAAACAAGCTAAAGATACAGAAAAATTGTATTGTTTGTGTCGACAACCATACGATGATTCACAGTAATTATTATAAAACAATTGTATTAATTTAATTAATTATTTGTGAAAAATTGTAGGTTTTATATATGTTGTGATAGATGCCAGGACTGGTTCCATGGTCGTTGTGTTGGTATTTTACAATCAGAAGCTGATAATATTGATGAATATATTTGTCCCAGATGCCAACAGAATTCATCGGTTAATTTTGCAAATATGAAGGACTTATCGCAGAAGGATTTTGAAAGTTTAAAGAAATTAATAAAACAATTACAGGTATTTTATTCTACACCTTTTCGACTTCAAATTTAGAATAATCAACTTCAAAATGGGAATAATCAACTTTAAAATGGTACTAAACAACTCCAAAATGAGAAAAAATAATTTCAAATTGAGAGTAAAAGATTTGATGATCGAATCATATCAAAGTGACAAACATTTGGCATCAATACCTAAATATATTTTAAAATAACAAGCATTTCATGGGCACAAAGTTTCAATCTCAAAATGAAGAAATAATATTACTGAATAAAACTAGGAAAATAACAAGGATGCATATGAATTGATAGAATCGAAAATATTTGCATTTTGAGTAATTTCAATTCATATGCATCCTTGTTATTTTTTTAGTTTTATTCAGTAATATTATTTCGACTAAGAATGACCCGTAGACACTCCCAAGAGTAATTTTTTTCGTTTTTCTTCATTTTATTCTGGAACAGGTGGAAATCTTTCGCATTTTTTCTAGAATTAAATGGACAAAAACGAAAAAAATCACTGTTGGGAGGGTCTACGAATCATTCTTAGTCGTTTTGCGTGCTTTGTTAGTTTTTGTAAAATGCGGCATTGTCCAAACGATCGTTTTTTGACCAACTTCTAAATAAGCTACGAGGTTCTTATTTTGCTAAAATGTTCTCCAGGGCCGCCCCTACAAATCCTTGAAATATTTTTTGAATCGCTCGACGGCTAGTAGGAGTTTTATAAGAATTGACCACTAAAAAAAAACACCCCAGATGTAGGTATTGATGCCAAATTTTTGTCACTTTGATATGATTTGATGATCAAATCTTTTACTCTCAATGTGAGATTATTTTTTCTCATTTTGGAGTTGTTTAGTTCCATTTTGAAATTGATTATTCTTAATTTGAAGTTGAAAAGGTATAGCCGTATTAAATAATTTAACATTTATTTGTTATTCAAAAAAAAGGCTCACAAGAGTGCTTGGCCATTTATGGAACCTGTAGATCCAACTGAAGCCCCTGATTATTACAAAGTAATCAAAGAACCAATGGGTAAGTGGAGATTTTTAAAATATTTCTAAAAATAATTATTTAATAATTGAATTCTATAGATTTACAAAAAATTGAAAGTAAGATCAATGATCAAAGTTATAAAAAATTGAGTGAATTTATTGGAGATATGACGAAAATCTTTGATAATTGCCGTTATTATAATCCAAAAGAATCTCCATTTTTCAAATGTGCTGAATCATTAGAAGCTTATTTTGTTAACAAAATCAAATGCTTAAGAGATAAATTTATGGAGACTAATAATAAATGATTGTTACAACATAGGAAAAAGAGAAAATTTAAAAAGTGAGCTTTCTTATAATTTTTGAAATAGATTTTAAGTCGGGCGTATATATTATAAATAACTATAATGATGATGATGATGATGATGATGATGATGATGATGATGATAACTATTATTGTATGCATAAAATTTATGATAATGGAGTTTTTTCAGCAGATATTTAAACGATCTCAATCAATAAATGAAAATCTGTTAGAAATCTCTCTGCTATTCAATCAGATTGTAAATAATTTGTGAATATTTTTGTGTACGATTTTTTTTTTAAATTAATATTTTCCCTTAATTATATTGTCCTTAGTTCAATTTAGGATCAAATTAGAATTATATTATTTATAAAATAAATACAATTTACTCCTTTTAAAAAAACAAAAGAAAAACAAGAATTATCCCTTCTAACTACCAGTTGCTTTTAATTAAATTATTTTCTTTGTAATTATTGTAGTTATTATTATTATTATTATTATTGGATTTGTAATCTAGTTAGTGCCATTCTTTGTAGATAGATTTGGTCTTTTATTTCTAATTTTAAGAAGAAAAAAAATTAATAAAAATGGGAGTCATTTTAAGTTTGCACATATTTAAAATTTTTATATTTCGTCGGTTAGTAACAATATCGACTATTTTAACAGTAAATATAATGAAAGATTGATAAGAATGTAGGATTTTTATTCCAATTTAGTTGATCACAATACCTTAGTGATTGTGCTGTGATTATGAAAGGTGTGAAATATAGTGTGCTCTTAATAACCTGAGGAAGATCTAGTGAAAGGTAAGTGGAAACATTTATTTACAAAACTGTACAGGTTAAAAACGTGAAGGTCTAAAATTAGTGATCTTTGTTGTAAAAAAAATCACTATTGTATTTAAATTCGAAAGGCACGTGTTATGCTATGATTAATTTTATAAAAATTCGATATTTACATTATTTATCAATTTTCTGACAAAATTTTTAAAAATATTTACTTTAAGAATTAATAAATCAAGTATTTATAATTATTACCAGAATTTTTTGACAAATTTGATGCGTTATTATCATCTTGTTAGTTTATCTTATCACTTATAAGAAAACAGCCCCAAGTGTCCCACCTCAATTTCGTATTCAATTTGTGACTCATGAAATATGTATACCGATTTTTTTTGTAAATGTGGTCAATTTGTATGAAACTCCTATTAGTTGGTGAGAGATTCGACAAATAGTTCAAGGAATGGCGGTTGGGGGTATCTGGAGATCATTTCAGCAAAATTAGAACCAAGGGCTTCGAACCGTTATTTTTTTTGTTCCGGTTTTCATACCAGTTCAATTAAAAAGAATATCGGTTCAGTTCTGGTTTTCTTTCCCGAAAAAATGTCAGTTTTTTTCGGTTGTCGCTTCAAAAATGGCAGGTAATCATCTATAACTCAACAAGGGATGAAAACTCGGCTTTTGATAGCCCTGCCGAATTTATATCATTCAATTTTTAAATCACCAAAAATAATAATTTTGAAGGGGTGACTTCAACCCGTCAACATTTCCCTTAAACTTTAATATGGACACGAATGACAAAATTCGCAAGTGAAATGAATTACCTATATAACAAAAATCATCAAAATCGGGAGTTTCAACACAGCTCCGGAGCAGGGAAAAAAAACGTGTAAAGTGGTACGCTTGAACCGAAAAAAAAACATTTTTGTTTTCGGTTTAGCTCCAGATTTTGTTCCGGTCAAACTTTAGATTTTTTTTCGGTTTTTAGCTCAGTTCTGGTTCAAACCTCGTAGCTTATTTATTATTATTTATTTGGTCAAAAACGATCGTTTCATACAATGTCGCAATTTTCAAAGACTAGTTAAGCGCACAAAACGACTAAGACTGACTTGTGGACCTTCCCAACCGTGATTTCTTCTTTTCTCGATTGCATTCTAAAAAAAAAGTGAAACATTTCCACCCGTTCCAGAATAAAATGGAGAAAACAAAAAAAATCAATGTTGGCAGAATCTTTACGTCTTTGACTAGTTTTTGAAAGTCGCGACATCGTCAGAAGCGAGCAGTTCCAAATGACCTACGAGGTTCTAATTTTGCTAAATTGTTCTCCGGGGATCCCCTACAAATCGTTGAAATATATGCATTTCGAATCGTTCGCCAACTATTAGGAGTTGCAAAGAATTGACCATATTTAAAAAATCGGTTGGGGCACAAAATTTTGTTATTATCAAAATGTTCTGCGGGTTTTTAAGCTTACAAAAAAAACGAGTAGGGAGACACTTGGATTCTTTAGAAATAAACAAACAACTTGTTTATGAAGGTGATGGAAGGTCAGTTTAAAAATAACAAAGACACTAATCAAATTTGTTAACATTTACGTTAAAATATTTTATTTAATACATCGAAACAATAAAATATATCCATTTGGGAGATGTATGGAAGACTTTAATTAATTGGTCAATTAACAGTTTTATTTGCTCTCTTTTAGAACTTCTCTGAATTTATCCAAAAATATATCGGCATGATGGTTTTGGAAGATTAAAGCAGGCCGTAAACGGACTGTATGATCACCACAACCACCACTCTGGATTCCTATAATGTATAAACACGAAAAGATTAGAATCCAACCCTTATCTTCAAAAAATACCGCATTACCTTTTTGTTTCAGTTTCATCAAAATAGCATCACGTAACTTTGCATCAGCTGCATTGATCGCCAGGAAAGTGCCACGGCCTCTCGTTGAATTCACCAAGTGAGGGAACTCTTTCTCAATTTCCAATAAACCACACTTTAGTCTCTTACCAGTCTTTTGGACATTCTCCAAAAGATTCTGTTGATTGATCACTTTAATCACGGTTTCTAATAGGATTAATTTACCCGGATCACCCATCCAAGTGTTGAAAACACGATACGCTTGTTTAGGTCTATGAAATATTGTTCATCTTATTATTATTATTATGATTGTTATTAAATCTAAGAAAAATAGAACTAACGTCATATCTAAATTGTGGAAATATCCACCTAGTTGCATCTTTTTGCTGAACGTAACGATATCCGGTGGTGATTCAAGATTGAAATGCTGATGGCACCAGAATTTGCCAGTAGCACCGCCACCAGTTTGGACTTCATCTATTAATAACGCCGCACCGTGGCGTTTAGCGATCCGTTGTAATGCTTGAAAGAATTCCGGTGAGGCTTCATTATCACCACCTTCGGATTGTATCGGTTCAACGATAATCCCAGCAACAGGTACGCCTTTTTTATTGTATTTAACAATTAAATCCTCAACTTCAGCTAAACATTTCTTATCCTGTTCCTCGTTCTCACGTTTATTCTCTTCCAGCGGGTATTTATACATCGGAAAATGGGCTATCGGCCAATCGAATGATGGCACATCCAGTTTATGGATGGCTTTTGAATGGGTGGTCGATAGAGCCCCTAAAGTACGTCCATGGAATGCATGGTGAAATGATAAGATTGATAATTTTGGTGCACCAGGTGGTTGATTTATCATACAACTAACCATTTCATTTTCAGAAAAATCGACATTTTCACCACGTTGTTTACGTCGATAAGCGATAAACATATTTTTAAAGGCATTCTCATTCGAACATGAACCACACATCATTGTCGTTATGTTCGGCAGGCCAGGTGAGATGGACTTTAATAGATTTTGCAACTTGTCTGGCCAATCTTTGCCGGGGAAGACGCCCAAAGCCGGACGATTTATCAACGATTTCTGCAATTTCAAACAATTGAAATTATCGTAATAAATAAACGAAGATTATTACCAAATTGTGCTTGTCATTGAAGGTTTTAAGCATTTCTGGATGGTTGTAGCCCAATGGTAGGGCGGAGATTTGCGTGAAAACATCCAATAAAATATTACCATCAACGTCTACCAGGTAATTTCCTATCGATTTATCGTAATCTCCGAATAATTGTACAGAACCAGCTTGCTATTCAAATAAAACAAACAATTTTATTCATGTTCAATTAAATGGACCACTTGTTTAAATTAGATAAAATAGAGTTTGATTAAAGTAAATAGAATAACGGACCTGTAATGCACTCAATTCAGATAATAATTGTCTTGTTTTGGGGCCTGGAATTTCGGTTTTCACACAGGGGCCTGCTGGTTCTCCTGGTACCAAACTGGAACTGCACCTAATATTGCCTGTTTCATCCCGAAAATACCCAAAAAAATGTAGGAATAATACATTATTATAATTAAAGATAAAAGTTCCCAAAAAATTATGTTGAAAATGTTTAATATAATTTTTATTTTGAGAATGGATTTTTGGACTTTTAAAATAATTTATTATTGATCAAAAATCAGTCGATATTTACCTAAGATTGTGACTGTAGATCTTACACTTTTCGACCACATCCTTATCAAAATTGATTAAAACAAATATTAATTCTTATTATTGAAGATTATAGTGTGTGCATACGATTTCGATATCAACGAAACACTACAGTCACTACACACAGAATACAGATTATTGACTCCAAACCGGAGATTTTTACGAATCGCGCAAGCTTATACATTAACTCCGCTACTTGCCTGCGATCTCCGCTTATAACGACAATGTTTATAATGTTAACGATTATGAATGAATTATTTAAACGGGGATCGCTAGATTATCGTTGTTATGTGCATTTTACGTCTATTTTTAAATACAAAAGACACCAAGGTTAAAAGTAGATAACAATATTTTGTCGATTTTGTCGACTTTCATCACTTTAAAAATAGATTGCTCCCATCCAGGACCGGCGCATCCATATGTGCAAAAGGACGCTAATCTAAGCGAAAGAAAATCGAAGAGGACAAATAAGATGACCAAAAAAAAAACATCGAAAAATATGAGTTAATAATAATAATATAAACTAGCAAAAGACGCAAAATAATTCTCAGCACAAGGGCGCCGGCCCTGCTCCCAATGAACTGTTTCCAATAGGGCTCCATTCGAGTCATCATCTTCGTCTCGATCTTCAGTAATACATGAATAAATACGAATTTCTACAATTTTTGTAGATTTTATTCAGTTGATTACATTTCAACATATATGTCATAGTGCAATCGTAATACATTAAATAAAGTGCTATTTTTCAACTGTTTCTTGCTCTTGCTTTTATTAAGATTATTGTTATTAATTTTAGACGCAATCAACATATCATAACTGGATTACAATGAACGTCTATTATTATTTATGATTATTTATCATCAATAAGCATATTTTATTTATAATAATCAAGAATCACCCTTGAATCAAATTAAAGCTTGAACAACAAGAAGATGGACATTTAAACATAATTATAGATAAATCTTAATTGATTCGGGGTGATTAATGATTAATTTATTTTTATAATACTGTTCTGTTTTATTATACAAAGAATGTTCCACTAAAACTAAGATAAAGATTAGACTAGTTTACTAAACAGAAAGATAGTCTTTAATGGAACTTTCTATGAATTTTAATTGAAAAATCTATATTATAAATTAATAATATTGGATAATTGGTAATTTCGTGAATAATTTTTAAAGAAAATTAAATAATAACCAGTCTTGTTGTATTATCTGTATTTTGTCAACTATCTTCGACCAATTATCCAAAAATCTATGATTTTCTATAGGATAAAATTCAATATTTATCCTAGAAAAAATATTTAATTACAACTACACTTAACTATAATAATTAGCCTAATAATATATAGACCAATAAGGCGGTATTATTGTCGTATGTTTCACTAAAATATTAATTAATTAATTAACTTTACTAATTGGCTTTTCGTTAAGTTTCCTCTAATTTTTTTGGTTTCGTTCAATTTATTTGATAATTAATTTAGGATAAAGATAAACGAAAACAATCACAGCTAATTTTTTGATAATAATCCAATAATAAAATCATAAATTAATTTTATAAAAATATACGATATGCAATTTTGTAAAATATCTAATTATCTTCGATGAAATCAATTAAATCAGTCTTAAAACTGAAGGTTAATTATTGTCAAAGTAATAATAGTGAAGCTCTGTTGTTAGTATTAATAATAATAATAATGAAAAATAGGATAAACGATCATCAACTTAATTATCTATAATAGCAACTCTTAATCTAATAGAAGCGAAATTCAGGTTATTGTTTGATTAACACGATAATTTGTACAGAGAGATTTATCCAATATAGTCCCAAAATTTGATACAAATAATTTATCACGATTATCACACTAATTCATAACAAAGATGCAAGGATTTCGATTATAATTTTTTAGGGAATATATTGGTTCATTTCTTTTATATCATTTTTTTGTTACTTTGAAAATCCGAAAGCTATGGTACATTGTTGTATAAGAATATAACGGACCATTATCGGCGATTTTGTCACAACTATAAATCATTATTGACTATTTCAACATTTTATGTATTTTTTTCCTGTATTTTCGGTAACATTTATTTATTTATTTATTTTCATTAAGGGGATTCCGGACCTTTATGTCTATTCGACATGCGAAAACAGTCAATTTTCAAACACCGTTGGATAGAGCATGCTCTAAAGCTTTTGAAAAAATGTGATAAAATTTTGAATGGCAGATTAAACTCTTGGACACTGTTTTATTCGTATATTATCTTTCATAACTGGCTAAAACTTATCCAATATTATCGATTTTCATTATTTATCAACTGATTTAGATAGCAAATTGAAAGAGCTTTCCAAATATGTAAGAATTTTCCCGATATGCCGATATTTTCATACCACTTTTTTTAAATTTTCTTCAGTTATCGGAAAACTAACAAACATATCGGGATAGTTCTTAAATATGTACTTGGAAAGCCCTTTCAATTTGCTATATAAATCAATTGAAAAATATTGAAAATCGATAATATTGGCTGTTTTAGCCAGTTATGAAGGACAGTATACGAAAAAAACAGAGTCCAAGATTTTTATCTGCCATTCAGAACGTTAACACATTTTTCCAGAATAGAAACCTTTAGAGCATGCACCTTGAAATGTTCTATCCAACGCACGTCAATTTTTGGCAATATCTTAAAAAACAAGCGAGTAATCGCTGCTTGAAAATTGACTGTTTTCGCACGCCGAATCGACATAAAGATCCGGAATCCCCTTAAGATTTAATTGGAAATATAGGACGGCTACTAACAAACTCTAAACGTCTAACATCTAACAATAAGAA
>JAZBGW010000112.1:0-40871 GCA_037464815.1 Mylabris variabilis
ATGGGGTAGTTTAGGCATCATTCGCATCACGCACAACCACCTCAATTCGCCCCCTAGATGTTTATTGTATTAATTCCACCGGTTATGAATCCGTCGACTTCTACAGACATAACAAGAAGAATATTGCTCTGTATTCAAGTAGATTAGTCGAATAACCATTACAGTTTTGACAGCTTCATGTATTGTAACATCACTCCAATAACAAGACATGTAACATTGAAGAAATGCACTGGGAAATCCAAATTCGACTGGAATTATTTCAACCTAAATATCAAGAAAATGCGACATTTATCCTCTAGATAACACCAGCAGACGATGTTTGGTTGTATTTTCTCTGTACAAAAAAAATAAATAATGGAATATATTCGTTATTTTACTAGGAAACGAGTAGAATAAATTTATAAAACCGTGAACAGCAAGGAAACCGTACACCATCAAACAAACACAGGAAATGGTTAATTGAAGCGTCATAACTTGCTTGCGGTTTTCTATTATTTTATCTCATCATTCGTGGAAAAGTTGCAATCATAAAATATCCATATAATAATAACAGAAAAACAACACCACATCCACAATTGTTACACAAGTTCGTTTGCCAACATGTCAAATTAAACACCCCTGTTGAAGGAGACTAGACCACAGATCCGCTGTGGGTTTGTTGCTGTTGCTTATTTGACTAGACGGCGTCTACTTAAAATATTACTTCGTTTTACGCCTCTAATCTATTAACCCTGCAAGGGAATCGAGTAAAAACAACAAAAAAAGCAACCCCTGAACGTTAATCGTAGCATTTTGTACGAACGTTTATCTCGCCAATATTAAACCCTTATCTGTGTTTAGTTGTAGAGTTTGAATCGGTTTTTGTAACGATTGATAACAATCTCGCCTTGTTGGTAGAGAAATTGTTAACAATGAAAACAACAAAATTAACGGTAAAGAATGATTCTTTTTAATTATTCCGAGTTGGTTTCATATTTATTTAATTATTACTCGAGTTAACATTTCTATATTTTGAGAAATTTAATTAATCATAGAATCTGCAAATTGTGTCCCACAGGAATCGAATAATGTACAACAAGACTCGGATAAATACGTTCAGAATTTGTACGAAAGACAAAACATAAAAAGAGTATTTAATTATAGTTAAATAACTATTATTATCATCAGTTGTTGTGTTGTTGTAATGGTTACTATTTAATGAAAATTACTACCTATTGTAAAGTTGATTTTGTTATTTTTCTAGTCTATTAGAGTCCCAAACTACAACCTATAATTGAGTGTTTTTATTCTATTTCCTTTATCCGACATCGTTACACACACAGTGCTAATATTTAAATAACCACAACCTACTTTAACCTGCGAAATTATCTTGTTAGAACTCATAAATATTTACTTTACACTGTTTACTTACACAATATCTTTATCGGGTTGTTGTTAAACGAAAAAGGAATTGATGGTTCAACTAATTGCCCACCGTTTGAAAATACCTTGTTATTTTTATAATAATAGCTTCAAACAATAGGCAAGGTTATAAAAATGATTGTATTCTTTATTCCTTAGCTTTTCCCAAATGAAATACAACCAACATTTGTCAATTTTCTTTGTTCTTAAAGCAAACAAAACGGAATTATGTCGTAAGCTTTCCTATGAGTGTGTAGTAGGAAAATGGTTCTAGTGTTATTTCTAACGTGCTGAACCCATCCCAACACCGGTGGACGTTTTGTTTGGATTAACACTGAATAAATATTACATCTTGAAGAAATATTTTTTTACTCGTGTTTTTTCAATTCAATTAACAGCTTGTTGTTGTAATAATAGAAGGAGTAAAAACTAAAATTTAGTTGCACGCACATTTAAACATTTTCTGAAATGTTTCACTAGTATTGTAGGTACAGCTAGGTGCATGGAAAAGGTAACGATAGATGTGAGGCTGTGTAAATCAGGCTAATGAGATAGGTCCTACAATGTCTAGAAGGTCAAAACTGGAAAAGAAAGATAGTTGGCGGAAATAAGGGTGTTATCTTGTTTATTTACAGAGCCTTTTCCCTTCAAGATAGAGAAAGCTTGGTTTACGCAACTAAAAACGGGTATTTCTCGCTCAAGAGTCGTTTTTCCGTGCACCTAGCTGTACATCAAAGATTCATAGAGGTTTCTCGGTGAATTGTTCCAATCATCAAATTCGATTTGGAAAATTGTCCATTATTCTAGAGAGATTTGTAATGAACGAACTCTGTATCTTCAACGGTTGAATAGATTGATATCGTGCTAGTTCACCTCATTTACTCCATTGATGACCGCACTTTATCACTGATATACAATAATTACATTGGTAATTGTTCCAATAGTCTTACATCGTTAAACTGGATGTTTAACCAGAGAGAAGATTCGGTTGTTGGATTTCTCAGAACAATCATTGGTTATTCCAACTGTGACATCTCTGTAGAAAATTGGAGGATTTACGCTCGTTCTTCATCGATTGCATGTTCTTTATATGATAAAAGAAGAGGATTGTGGTGTTTGAATAAAGAACAACAATTAAACCCTCAAGCTTGGCGCTTTCAAGCTTTCCTTTTCCATCTCTGTCGTATACCTTTAACAAAATCTTCTATTTTATACAAAGTTATAGTCGCTCATCAATAGTATGCAGAATTTTATGCTTATGCAAAAAGTTTTGTATGTCTTGTACGAGTTTCTGTGTGTCTTTCTAATATTGAACTGTGCGGTGAAATCTGTTTCTCTAGTTTACATTTTCTATGGAAATACTTCGTGTATAACTTTGGGCATCCTTTACGGTTTTGTCCGACTTTTGTTTGCCGTCAGTCATGGATCGTAGCCTTCCAACGATTTAGAAACTATCAAACTATCAAAAAGGAAGATTTCAACTTGTAATATAATCGTGTTTATTGCCATTCAAACGTCTTACCTTCGCTTAAGCTTCTGCAAAACAAGTATCGTAATGAAATTGTCGATTATTACAACATATTGAAACTCGTACTGTTGATATTTTAAGAGAAATCGATAGTCCAATTACGTTCCAGTTTCTACTTTCAGCAGACAGCAAAACTTCAAAAGGGATTTTTTTCAGTTCCGATAATTGTAGTTTTAATCGTGTAAAACAATCCAACGATGTCTGATAACGTGTCTACCCTTTGTGTTCAATAAAGTGTGAGAAATTATATGTCGCCGAAACGGCCAGTGAGCAAATGCCCCAATATAATTCAGTTGACTTTGTTCAATTAAATAGAAAATAAATGATTTATATAAAGAGATTTATAATTCTTCCCAAATGCGCGAAATTAACTTGCTACGGTGAATTAACAAACAAAACGTGCCGGAAATTGAAAATTTACTCTACGCTCTCAGATGTATCCACTTGTGAGTGTCCTTTTAAACCACCAAATGCCGGTAATTAAATTCCCCACAATTTCACGTGTTACTAGTTGGCAAGTGACCTAGCACAACCAAGTGGATATGGTATTGTTTAGGACTCGAATATATAGAATAGAGTACTTCAACTTTAAGAGTACTACATATTCCATAGATCAACCAGTTTTAACAATACGTGTGTGTATATTTTTTCAACAAAGACTGATAGATGTACTTTTTACCCATTTCTGCCTCTTGCAATATTTTCAGTTGATGTAAAGTTCTTGTTTGAAGCTAAGAAGCTTATTTGGGGATATTCTTCTACGGTCTCTCTCTCTTTTTTTTTGCTACGAAAACGAATAGTCCTGTTATGTTTGTGAAATCGGATTGTTTACTCTTTTAATGTACAGCCTGAAGCACAGTGGACATCATCTCATATTCTTTACGGTTTCCGAATCGATTCCTCGGGGAGGTTGTTGGGGGAGATTTTTAAAGCTCATACTACATACAATTTAAAACCGCAATTTTCGTGACATGAAAACTAGCATAACAATAAATTATTAAAGCTCTCTATCTTAGACTATAACAATGTCAAAAACAAAGCTAACAGAATAGATTTACATTTTTTATCGAGCTTTTCTTCCATCTAAGAATACTACACGCTTCTCATATCTATTTAATACGAATTTCAAATTAATACAAGCAGCAATTTAATCAATGTCGTTTCCGAAATAATGGGGAGTTGTCGCGTGACAATGACACTGTTATAAAGGAAACAACCTGTCATATCCAAGTCGCTTTGTTGCGATTACTGTTAGTGTTTTAATCTTGCAACTTCTCGGCTTGCTATCGAGTGATTTGCCGAACAATAAGTACGAAAAAACGAACAAATTTACCCCTTGAGAAACAAAAAAGAACCGAACTCGTCTATTTTATATTCACCGAATATAGAGAAGAGAGAGACATCGTAAAATCCAAAGAATTCCACCGGGGCTGTGGCGGAATACAGTAGTCGACAATCAAACTAACCTTATCAGAAGAACATGAGAGAACAAAATACTGCATCCGCTTTTCTACGCAGCACCGTTATACGCGTTGAGAAGAGCCTTGTCATATGTCAACAACGGCACAGTCGATTTATCTTTCGTATATTCCACCCAAAGGGCTCGAGATCGTGACATGCCATGTTTGTGCAGTATTGAGCTTGCGACGACCTTTGTCGATAACGATTACGTTTCTTTCATTACCAAAATTACAGCCTACTGGCAAATTTGAACAACAAAAGAAACCCAAATTATTTCCACATTTAATTTTTCGTTTGGGAGTTATCTGGAAGAGACACTTTATGTTAAAATTATCAAAGTCGAATTCTCATTAACTTCCACGTTCACTTGTCCAGAATCAGAGAAAAACTTTACCAATCTGTAAAGACCTTAGCTTGCATCTTATCTGCACGAATTTCAAACAATACAACAACAACAACAACAACAAGAAAATGTTTAGTATTCTAATGTGCCTTTAGTCCACTACTCTAGATCCGCCTTTATCAATCTCCGAAGGTCGTAATGAGGTAACGGCTCGTTCTCTCGCTATTATGTTATTTCCTTTTGTTTCTAATGGTTCGGTTGTTTTAGAATGTTGCCTTAGTGTTGGGGTATTTTGTATTTCCTTCACTACCCTCTAATTCCTTCCTTTCTTCCTATCATTTCTTCTCATTAAGTCTAGTTTGTTGTCGGTGCTCTCGAGATTATACTGGCACAAGTTGCAATCGGTAATATCAACGCAAATCTGCAACACAAATTGCTCCCTCCTTGTTGATAAATTCTTCTCTATTTGGCTTATATTGCGAATTATTTCAATCTAGAATTTAATTTCACTCCTGCTGGGTGGTGAGAGGAAAATGATAGAATAAAACTTTCAGTTGAATCTATTTATGGTGATTACCTGTCAGACCTTATCTGGACTATTGCAAAATATTGAAAATACTTTAAATAAGAAGAAAAAAATGTTGCCAACTTCATTAATTAACAAATCTCTCTATTTTTGTGTCCTTTGACATAATTTATTAAACACACTCACCCATTTAACTGGAGGGAATTTCAATGGATTCGATACCAAAATTCGTTTCACCCTCAACGCTCCTAGACAATAATGGTGAACGTGTCGGAATTGTGTAAGTTGTCACTTTTTCTCTCGCCATTACCTAACCAACTTAAAACTTAAACCTCAATCGATGTAAAATAATCAGTGCCGTAATAGAGCAAGTTCGCACCCCGAGCCAAAATTAAAAGTGACTCTTTTAATTTTGGATAGAAAGGGCAGAAAGATATGATAATTCTAGGACTGTACGAATACCGCCCGATTCGATATTCTTTCAAGTTATTCGAGCTATTTGAAGAATTTGAACGAGCCAAATTATTCGAACCTTTCATAATATTCCAATACTTTTGTTTATACTGTATGAATTTCGCTCGGTAACATGCTTTTTTTTAATTTTTAGCGATTATTAATTCTTTTAAGCATTTATTAAGCATTAAACAAGAATGTTTATTAAGGGGAGCAAAAAATAACACATTTTTATATGCGTTATCCAAATAATTTTAAATGAGCTGTGGAAAAGAATAAAAAAAATTATTTAATAATGTTTAATAAATAATGTTTATAAAAATTAATAATTACTATATTTTAAAAAAAACATTTGAACGAGTGGTATAAACAAAAATGTTGCAAAAGCTCAAAAATTCGAATAATATAAATGGTTCGAATAATACGAAAGATTCGAACAATTCTGCCCATTCGAATAGCTCGAATAGTTCAAATCGCATCGATTTATTCGATTCGATCTGTCTCGAACAATTCATCAATTTTGAATTATTCGCACAGTCATAGATGCTTCAACATGAAAATCGACTAAAATTAAATTAATCTCTTCACTAAAATTGTGATCAAAGCAGAAAATACTTAAAAATTTTAATTAAAAATCAAAAGTCCATCTTAAAGATTGATTAAAGGTGTCGTTCACAATTCATTAGTAAAATTAACTAAGAATTAATGATTTAGTTTAAACTGAAAATGAATAATTCAACTCAAAAATCAACTGAACCAAAGTTCTCAAAGCTCGAATTTAAATCAGAAAATCTTAAATACAACGATCAAAGTGGTTTGAGATTCGTCTACAGTTGACGGATCAAGAATAAAATTCGGTAACATTTGTTAATTTTAAAAGGAATTTCCCCAAAAATGAGACTTAATTCCTAAAACTGACTGGTTCATAATGAAGTTGTCCTAAAATCTAGAACTTAAGCTCGAAATTTCTTCTATAAAACTACTAAAATTGAGCAAATCGTCTCCGTTTCACTATCCAATATCCCGATTTTTATCGTTTGAAACCCCTTATGTTAAACGAACCTCCGTAGAGCCAAGCTAGGGGATGAAGTCACGCTTGCCACCACCTCGCTACACTCTACATCAACCCTTGTTTAAAGAAATATACAAATTCTTTTTAAAAAAAATTAATCTTCATTAAATACATTAAGATCAAAAGCTGCGCGTTGGCTTGATGGTGCCAAATCGACTTTTTCTAAAAATTATAACCAGAAGCGCATCTGTCTTAATGACGTTTTAATTACATACGCTGGCAAATCAAACAGCCGTCAGCATATTGCTACACTTGCTCCCTTTTAAAAATACATCAACGATACATTTTTTCAACGTTCATTGGCGATGACTTATTTCCGGCAAATAATTTCTAATTCGTTGATGCAATATTCTTAAATTTTACGTGAAATTTTCGTCGATAACTGTGAGGTGAGTGGGGGAGAGACAGGGGACGTCTGTCCATCAATCATAAGAAATTTCATTTGGCAAGTAGTAGGTGCCCAAAGGCGGCCCTTGTGACCAGCAGTAGTTCATTCAATATTATATCCGAGAACGTTATGACAATGCTGACGTGGCCTGCATACGTTCCAAGATTAACTGTCTTCCAACTTTTTTAATCCGAAAACTGTCGCCAGTCACCAACACACCCAGCAGGAATATACGCTGACACATCTTTTAGTTATTATAAAAATTGGAAAATTGACAGGTACTAACAGGCAACGGAGACAACGTTCACTATACACAGATGGTGGTGGCGTTTATAAATCGCGTACATGTAAAAATATTAAATTCATTGTGAATTTGCCACAAATTCCACATTTTTCAATCGTTAACATTACAAATTGTTCATTGCTGTTACAACAAAGATAATGTTGTTCTTGTTCATTTTTTCAGATGATTGGAGCGAGCATTTTCGCTCTATGTTTATGGTTAAGATTCGAGCCGAACATTGAGGAATGGTTGACAGATTTGAACGCAACAGTCTTCTATATTGGTGTTTATATTCTGATTGTTGCTGCCATTATTATCATGGTTGTAGCATTCGTCGGCTGCATTAGTGCTTTACAAGAGAGTACACTGGCATTGTTGGTGGTAAGTGCAATCAAATTGGTATCAATAAAAGAAATTGCTCCGATATAAAGTGTATTGTAATAGTATTTCATTTATCAATCGATCGGCAACCGTATACCAATTTCATTATATCACCCCCTTGATCGAAGAGGTCGGTTGCTCATATCGAGATTATATTTATCGATTCGCTTCCAGATAGGCTAATATCATTTTTTTTACCCTCTTGCTTCATCCCTCTTCTTGTTCACATTGACGAAAATTCGAACGAATTCTGGATTTGTTTTTAACGAAATTGTATTTGCTCAACAAACTGTAATCTAACAACGACCAGTCTAGTCCAATTCAGAATAATATTAACTAAAAGTTGGAGACTAACAAGATGGGGGAAAGATTCTATACTATTATATGACGGTACATGTATGAAAGAGCAGTCAAGCGACGCCAGCTAAGACGTTTGTCTTGTTTGTTCTATCTAGCGGGCACAAACTTTTACTCTTTCGTGTTGTTTTGTGTGTTGTTAACTTTGCTTTGTCAAGATAAGAATTCGTAGGCAATCTCATCCAGTGATGACTTTCTATATTCGACATAGAACTAGGAAATCGTCCAGGAATTTTCGTTTGAATACAATCGACTCTTTTTTACATGATAGATACGTTCTTTGGAGAACCGTGCAAAATTGTGTAAGATGAGAAAATCTTAAATATTTTTCCAAAAAATTGTGCAAAAGAAATGATAATTGAATCCTTATTGAATATTTACAAAATATTCGTTTTAATTCCAAGAAAAAAATTAAAATTAGTATACGTACACTGGCAATCATAAAAAAGATACCACTTCTTGTGCGACAGTGTAAAACAGGCTTATGAAGACGGTCGTCACAATGTACAACAATCTTAACAAGTGAGAATTTAAAATCAGAAGATAGAGGGGTTACTGGTAAGATTTTGGGTATTTACATGAATAGAAAAATACTTTCTACAAACTTGGTATGGTGGAAACTCGTTTTAACACTTCCTGCCTGCTCACCTTCTTACCCTTTTTTTTTATCGCCACTGTACAGTGAAAATTCAGTCCATAAGTACAGCCCAGTGCTCTTAAAATGTGACGATAGTTGTGAGGCTGTGTAAGTCAGGCTAATGAAGGAGGTTCTTACAGATGGCAGATGTCTAACAAGTCAGAATTTGGAAGGGAAATATCCAACCAAAACTCTTGTATATTTACAGAACGGGTAATTGCTTTTCTATTATTATTATTATAAAATAATTTTTACTGCAATTTCAAAGTTCAAAAATTTTTCTGACTCCTATCTGTTTCCATCGCCACACTTTCTACCCTTCAAGATGGAGGAAGCTTGATTTATACAACTAAAAGGAGAGATATTTTTCGTTCATGAGTCGTCTCATTTTCGGTGCACTCGGCTGTACATGAAACATAAAAATTTAAATTAAATGTAGAAATTAGAATTATTAAAAATTATTTATTGTATCCTACGAACTGCACACTTTAACGCAAAGTATTGTACTAAATAACCAAATGCTGTGTTCAAAGTGAGATACACTGGCGGTCAAAAAAATAGACCGAGACTTGAGCGAGAATATTATATACCTACACCATAGGCGCCAGAAATAGAAACATAAGAAACACATCGGGTCCACCCATCTATACTACTTGCATATTAGATAGAAAGGGATCGAGGGAAGGCAGATGGTCTAAAAATTGAAAACAATGGTGGCTATTACCAAGCACCCTTAGTCCTTTGACCAAACAAAGCAATCTCTTTTGTACGAAAGAATCTGTCTACATCGATTTTCTTCAAACTTTCCATTTTAAAAGACAACAATAACCAGATGTTGAGGTTTTGGTATCACACGGTTCGTGAAACAAAGCCTTGAAAATGTATTAGACAAAGAAAAGACTATCATTAAGATATTTATCCAAAGAGTATAGATGAGCGGGACTGGTGTTTCTCCTACGTGCCTAGAAGAGTAGCCCATAGTGTATTCTTTTTCGTGTGAGTCAAGCTGTTTCTCTCGTGAGGATAACAATGTGGGTAGGTAGGACTTAAGGGTATTGTTGAATAAAAACACACACCTGCTGGTTATTTCTTGGCGCATTTTGAGTAGAGTGAAATTTGTATAAATTATATCCAACAAAACCTGTTTTCTTAGGTTATCTTGTGTTTTTTTCCTATATCGCATCTATCAATGTGAACGACTGTATTGAGTAGAAAATGCCGATTGGTTTAGCCTACCCTTCAGCTGTCTCTAAGCCACACCTACTGTTTTATTTCGATTTATAACTTCGAAAAAAAGAGGCCACTGTAAATGCAATATTTTCAGAAATGAAAAAGAGAATTGAAATTTGATTCAGGTCCCCCCATGCAGTTGACTTTCCTCTATTTACTCATGCAAATTTAATTACATTATTTTCACTAAACAAGAAGTTATGTGGCCCGATCTAACACGACGTTTTTAGGATAAAATTCGTGCTATTTTCAGATATTTGGAAAATCCAATCGGTTTTCCACCAAAAGTCGGACTTCCTTCAATGAAGAATAAAATTTGCGATCGATTGAGGTATTACAGACCTCAATACCTCTTACCATTTTCAAGTTATGTGACCCAACGGTAATTTTACGATTTCTCTTTTTGATTCAAGAACACCCTTAAAGCAAATTTGAAGAAAGTATCTTTCTATTTAGGTAAATACCCAAAATGGCATCACATTTGATTAGATATCTTTCTTCTCAAATTCTGACCTGTTAAAATTCGGTTAGATTGTAACGATCACCCTCATAAACCTGTTTTCTTTTGCCTGTCTCTGTACAACAAGATAGAGAATAAGGTGATAATAAAACTTCCCGTAACTCCAGGAATACAAGGTAAACAAACCATGATGTAGACCAAGTCACTACTAACACATGTGTGGGCATAAGCCGATCGACTCCTGATTACACTGAAAAAATTAGAATTGAAAACAAATATTTGGAATTCGTGTGAAAAAGTATATTGGTGAACCGTGTTATTTCAAAATCGTGTAAAAAAAGACCGTGTAAAAAAGAGTTGGTATACTCGAATTGCAGCTAAATTCGTGTAGTTATTTAACCGAAGAGATCTGTTATCTATCCGTCATATAATCAGTGATTGTATGTTAAATTATATGTGAAAATATGGATATTTGTTGAACAACTTGTAGTATTTATGCGTTTAGAGTTTTCGTGATGTATGTCGAGGGGAAGTTTAAAAGATCGGGATGTATTCTGGCGTGGATAGGAATATTTTAATATTATTAGATATGTATGTTTGTGAGGGGGGTATGTCGTCGGATTTTTCTCGTTCGGTATTACATCAAATGAGTTATGAGCTGGCTGTAATATATAATATAAAACATGAAAGAGACTGTTACGCGTAAATTGAGTCAGACCATAAATTTAAAATTACCGAAACGTTTCTAAAGGGACCACTTATATAAAGTATGAAACTGTGTATATAAATGATGCAGATGTTTGAGAGGTTTTTAAATCTTCCAATTGAGGTAGATGGTCGCGTCTATAATCTTAAGCTGTATTTGAGTTTGTTTGTTTGATTTTTTTTGGGGGGGCGACATGTAGACTGGTAAAAGCTTTTTGTACTCGACGGCAAAGTAGATTTAGTGTGACATTTTCGAAGGGACTTAAGATACGGATCGAATCCATATAGAGAGGAGCCACAAGTTAATTACACTAAAGTGTCAAATGTGGGAGAGTCTATCGTTTATTATATTGCACTCAAAGTGCATATTTTTAGGATAATTTAACGTAAATAGTTCGCTTCATTAGTGCAGTTGATTAGATAATGTCACTTGTACATTCTTATATCTAGTTTGTGGATGTTTTTATAACGGACAACTGTCACGGTTAAAAATGAAATTTCCTTAATTACACCGCTATTCTTCATCTTTATTAATTACAACGTCTTATCTAAATGAGCGTGCTTTTTAAACCACTACACTCGCATAAATTATAAAACTCGTGCCTTACAATTTCTTTTTGTTTTCAACTCCATTCGAGCCGCTACAATGAATGCTTCCGAATTAATACAAATTATCGGATATTATTAATATTATACATATGCAAATTAAAACTATCGAAATTGAATTATTGTCATAAATGTCAGATGTATGTACCCGTTATCATATTGTAATTAGTAAATGTCATAAACAGTATGTTTGTTCAGTTATGGTCATAGATCATCGGCTATGTACAGTTTCTAAAATTGTTTGTTTAGCATTATACATGACATCATTTTCGATTTAACAATTGACGTATTTAGTCACAACTTTTTCTAAACGCAAACCGAATTCCTTCTCTGACTGTTACAACTTTAAAATATCTCAAATCTGTCTTAAATTAGTTGAAATATAGTCTTTTAGATCCCATCAACCTGTTTGCGCGGCGGTCTTTCATCGAATTTAATTAAACGACTCTCGCTCACAAAATCAACTTTACTGTTACAATTTCTTTTTTGTTCGTCTCCCACAATCCAACTTTGTTTTCCATCTAAAATCTGCTGCCTGTCTTGATGCAATTGACGTCGCCGGTATACGTTTGCATCAGTTGATGCCTCCCCGACTGAAAGTATTGAATCATGATGTCATCATCATATTGAATCATCGTCAACGTGAACAGGATTTGATGGAATTCGTTTATACTGTACTGTTGGATTGTTAAAAGTCTATTAAAATATAATAAAGATTGAAATTGTGTGTGCGCGAAGAAGACTAGTGAACGACGCTAACGATTACATTGCGCTTTAGGGGATGTGTTATCAAACAAACTGCGGTTTAAATTGGTGAGTGAAGAACGTTGTATCGACTGTCGGTCGTTCCCATAAACGACAGAACAATACACTTTTGTCGACACAACAACTTTCGTAGTAATAAACGCTAGACACTTTCTAGATTCCATCTAACACTGTCCGAACTAGACCTATGACACAATTAATTGTTGTGATCGAGTTGATGCTAAATTGCAGCCTGAAATGTTAATTACATTCAACAAATTGCCGGTGTTAAATCTTCCGTAATTGTACAGCGATACGATCGTAGGTCCAAAACAGACCTTCTTCCTTATGGATGACAATACGGCCAGTTTCTATAGTCAATGGTATCGAATCAAAATTTAGAATACTCTATGACCTGTTCTCTGTCTTTAACATTTACACAAAGGTGTTAAAATAGAGATAATAATTGACAATAAAGCTAAATGGACGTTCAGCTTTAATGCGGTCCTCAAAACTCCCAAAAACATTCCAACTTAATCGATTTCTGCTGACGCCTCAACACTTAAAGTTCGTTTCTATTCTCCCTGACTACCAGCCAGGTTTCAAGACTTGCGCCCGTTTAACATCCATCGTGTACATTTAACAAAACAAATCATTATTGAGTTGTTAAATATGTTGAAATATTACACAACAGACAACTTTATTCGTTTAGATTAAATCTCATTATGGAATCTTTTTGTAATCTCCATGGAATTTAGTCGAAATTGTGTTATATATATTTGAGTTTTCCATTAAAGGTAGTTGCCATTGCTGTTGCTGTTGATGCTCAACCATTTGAATAGTTTAGAGACAAAATGTTATTACGCAGATAGGTCGGTAACGATCCTGTCTTCCACATCAACAATTTCGTGATCTCTGGTATTAGACCTTCCATGCTATAATAACAACAACAACAATAACAACCTCATGATATCAGTTGAAGTCTCCGTTGTGCATTAGTTAACGGTACAATTGCAATTCCCATTCGTTATTGCGAGAAATTTAGGCTTAACCATGATTATTATTGTCCGTTTTTTCCCCAACTGTGCCTACAATTCAAAAGATGGACGCTTAATTTATGCAGATTAAATTCAATGCTTAATAAAGTATGTATTGCGTGCTGTATTTCTTCGATTTTATCACTTGAACATTGTGAAATATATGTGACACACTCCTTATCGGATGATGAATTATGCGAAAACTGCCTTGAATTAAAATAATAGTCGCAGTTTATAAAATTGGACCCGGCGCATCCACCATTTTGCACGATTAATAATCTATAATTTTTGGTAAATTCTATCAATAATTGATCAGTGACGGTTAATTATAGAATTTGTCCCCCTAGGTTCAATTGTGCATGTTGTATTATCAGTTTACTGCTGCATATCAATTATCCTCATTATCGACAGGGTAAATATCAAATAACCATGTGTATAAGTGAGGGGTGGTTTTCTATAACTCTGACATTATCACCATTATTGAATTTAATTTGTTTGAAAGCACAAATGGTGAAATCAATGTATTCCACGATTGCATGTATCAGAATGTAGACAGTGAAAGATAAAACCACACCTATATTAGGGTGTGCCGTGACATATCACCCCGGGTTTAATTAAACTGAAATAAAGCGACTTTATTGTGTAATTAGTGCGTTAGTAACGTACGAAGCTCTGCTTTTATTTGCGATCAATACATTACGCCATCTAGTTCACCTTTTGTACAAGGAATTTTCACAAGTTTAAGTCATAAAAGTGTTTTATGATGATGAAAATTTATATTATTTGAAGTGATACTTCTTTTACACTTTAACAAAAATACTTGGTGGATTTATGTGGAATTTGAAATTTTAATTAAAACTACACAATGTACCTACGTGTATACTTCTCTTGAACAAAAAAAATATCGTTGTATGGCCATAGAAAAATATGTGGCGAATTAATTTCAAGTATAATTTCTCTGTGGAGTTTTCGATGATTAAAAGTTCTACTTGAGAGAACATCATAACAGTCTGTTGGGGAAACGTCGACAACATTATCTGCCAGTTAGATGAGCTGAAACGACATATGCCCAATGAGTTTTCAGTACGTTAAAGCTGTAATGCGGTCACTGAAGACCAGCGTATCCAATTACTCTAAAAGATGTTGACATTTCCCTTGAGGAAAACTCCACCACTTACTTGGTCACGCAAATACATAAACACACACATATATACAAATATGAATCATCTATATACAAGTTGAAATAAGCTAGATATTTCAATATATAGCAAGTCTGTAGTGTTCATTATAATGTAAAAACTCTATACAAACATTTTACGCTACAGTAATTTCAATAGAAACTGTAATGTGTACATGGGGAGGAAAAAACATGTTAATCCAGCAAATTTATGTTGATACAATTGGAATGGAATAATTTCATCTGGATTTGGTTTTTTTTAAAAAAAACAACAACGATAAATTGGCATAAATCATATACGAAATGACTCAATAACCGTTTTGTTGGTCGTAAGTCTGTCTCGATCAGGTCCAGAATTGATCAAAATGATCGATGGTACAAATAGCCATCTATCTCCAGGCACACATTTATATCACCATTGTCAGGAACAGTTTGAGACTAACATGAAGGCAGCCGCCCTTATCCGTACAACATGCCAGTAGTATTCAACTCAACCCCCCTATATATACTATAAATGTTTAGCTAGATTTATTAGATGAATAGTTGGAGAGCAATGGGATCTAGTATTATTGAAATAATAAGCGCTTTTATTACTCACAGCCAGTATTCTAACAAATATAATAATCTTAATCTTAATTCACAAGCTAAACTTGTAAAAGTTGAAAATTAAACAATCTTTTTCCACCAAACTTGAAATTTTATTCATTAAAACTTTTATATTTGCGTTTCTATAATTAAGTCGTGGCCTGCTAAAGCTACCGATCGGGTTATTCACCCACTACTACCTTTATAGCTTTAAGCAGTTAATAAGAAAAATTTATTGAGCCCTTATTCCGGCGATATTAAAAATTTAAGGGTTGAAATTGTTAGCAGCAATGGCAATTCGCCCGTTTGCTATTCGTGCGTCCAATGCCGGTTTTTCGTTTGGGAGCGAATCGGACTGAGCATCATCGTCCACAAAACTAGCAACAGGGTATTTGGTTTTGTTGTAATTGAATACAACACATCTACCTATCTAAATTTGAAAGCGACTATCAAGCCCTGGAATCTATTTCTCGTTAGCTCGGATTTCGGTTTCAATGTAAAACTCGTACAACGTATAACTTTATTTAATTATCCTCACAAGACCTATGAGGATTCTTTCTAGTTTCGTTTGTTGGTTACTGTATCTTGAAACTATTAACCGGAATGGGGTTATACAGTGACAGGAAGACTATACGGAAATAGAGTCAACAAATTCTGAGGGTAGAGTGCAGATTCTATCTAAATTCTTTCAAGTTTAAAACCAAACTCGCTTCTAATGGTGGAGCTTGAAATTTTCATTGTGAATTGTTTTATGTAAATCATGCCACAACTTTCCTAATATCTATCTTTGATGTTGGCCTTTAATTCCTAGATAGTCGTCTATTTTCAAACTGTTTTCAACGATAAGTTTTCCCTTCTTTTTCGTTAACAACAAAGTTGCAGTTGTTGTTGCTGTTATTTACTTCCATGAAATAAACTCAACTATTGGAAAAGTAATAAAAACTGATTGTTCATTATGATTATATCCGTTATAAGAAGAGTGAACTACACAAACACCTCACAACAACATTGTTGGCGTGTTGGCCTATTCAACTTCCAACAGTGCCTTGTTTTCGTTCGTTCAAAGTTGGCGTCCTTATAATGCCGATAAGAACGATAAATTTTACAAATTACAGCCGCATCTTCTCTTTGTTCTTCTTCACGATCTCTATTATGAAAGGGTGCGTGTGGTACTGTTCCATTATTGCATATTCATGTAGATGACGAGATATGACAAACTTTGTAGACTGTATATGGAGTACGAAACAAAGTCATATTACTTTAAAATTTCATTAAAGTTTCTATTTGACGTCGAAATTTAATAATGGTTAATCAACAACAACAGACAAACAAACAAAAAAAACGTTAAATAATTCAAATATTCGTTTAGGATTCCTCGAATAAGTCGTTTGAAAAAATTATGTGGATTAGAAAAATGTTCAACGTTACTTGTAACGAGCAGGAAAACGAAAACTTGGTGTAAATTAATTATACGAGAAGAAAGAAACGAAAGAAATGCGTTCCGGTTTTGCTTCTATTATTACCGTTGGCATTCACCAAGTTGTAGTGGTAGAAGCAGTTGTGGTTTTGCTTCTATTTTTCCTGCCTGTCGTTTATAGAACGGTGGTTTAAAATGGACGACATCCGCAACTAAACAGACTATCCGTTTATACTCTCTATTTAGGGCATTTTCCAAAGGAAGATACACGGCTTTGTCCATTCTTTAATTTTCCATTTTGGTGTTTTTCTGACGTGTGCTCAAAATCCCTCGAATTTCATTTAGTAGGTGTAGATTGTGGAAAGCCCAGGTGCGTTTCTCAGCCTTTTAAAGTGGAACCACCAAACTGTTCCATTACGTTAAGAATTACCAAATATACACCGACAATAGAAGAGTTTCCCAAAGAGACTTTAAATGTGAAACAAGAACAAGAGAGAAGTAGAGACAGTGGTGATAAATTAGTTCTTCACCAGAATTCGAATATATTACTGCCGCATTGTCGCTACATTAATCGTAACCCAGATGTATATGCTTTCAGTTTCACGCATATATAAGCCGGGTACAGGATGATGATGGTGGTGGTGGTGGTGGTGAAACAAAACGAGAACATCATCTCAACATTATAAAGAATCCATTATTAAGATCACCGAGTGGTTGTTGTGCGTGCATAACTCGGCCCATTAATTTAATTAAGTATTAACGAAATTCTGATAATGCTCTAAATGCTTCTTAACAAGCAATCGTCTTCGATATATTTCGTATTTCTCATTATCTGTTTGTTATCCGAGCGATTCAATGTTGTTTCGATTTCTCGCTAACATTAATTCACCTGACTTGCAATTCAATATACAGATTGATTCGATTTCAGTAAATTGCTTCAATGTAAACTTTCAGTCAATGTATCCAAACAATGATATTGGATAAGAAAAGACAATTTTTCCACAATATAATCGAGTAAAAGTGTAAGACGACGATATATTAACGTTTTATGCTCTGTGAAGAGTTACTTTAGCTAAACTTTAACAAAATTATCTGTCTTTTTACAGTACATCGGCACTCAAGTGGTTGGTTTTATATTCGGTTTAGCCGGATCTGCAGTTCTTCTAGATAATAGTGCACGAGATTCGCATTTCCAGCCAAGGATTAGGGAGAGTTTGCGCCGTTTGATTATGAATAATTTCAATGAAACCTCCCGTGAAAAATTAGCGATAATCCAGGAGAATGTAAGTAAAACTAATGATTCAATCTTTTATAACAGCAAATAAATCGAATGTCAATTAGATTTGTTTACTCGTCTTCTAGTCTTTTTAGTTTCTAATGCAACTTCATTTAGCCTCTACCGAGGTTTTAGTTTGTGCAAACAAAGTCTTCCGCTATATCACACCATCATCAACGTTACTGTAAACCTTGGACAAATATTGGTCTTGTCGGATATTGTGATAAGAGCGGTAAAACCTGTTTTTCTTTACACCTATATCTCTGCAATAACAAGAAACTATATCAATATGTTTTTATTATAACATTTCTATTTAGTTAAAGATTCAACTTGGAGTCGTCTTTCAGCGCAGTTATAAAAGATTTCAAAATTACTGAATTCAATAAGGTAGTCTTGCCAAGTTTCATATTTCGTTGCTATTTAATTCAATGCAAATACATCGTTTTCAACTCCAGTCAAAGCTATATTGGCAACACGATTCGGTCTAATAAAGAAACTCGCAATATTTTTGATGATGTTGCTTTGATATTATGAGAAATTCCAGACTTGCTCTTGCATAAATTAACAAACCTGCCGTTTCTGCTCATTTATTATAATTGTTGCATATTTCGATTTAGCATGTCATTTTCTATTTAATCCCAAAATGTTTAAAATCTTCCAATCGAAATCTAATAACGTATTAATTTGTAACTAGTCGTTGATTAATCTGATTTAATTCCGAATATTACACTTTATAGTCTAGTAGAAGCGGTGGGGGAAATTCGTTTTCTACTCTATTGTCTACATTAACTTATCTCAAAAGGAAACTGTAAATGAGAAACTGGAATTTACGGTAATATTCTAAAGTAAAAGGAAATGGGATTTTTTTTAATTGTTTCATCAACTAGAATTTAAGCAATTCTTTGATTGAATTACAAAATGAGCTGTAAGATTTCTTTAAAATCTTATCTATTGATAACACTTCAATTTACTGTCACGTACAGAATTAAATACCCAATCTGTACAAGAAGATTCAATCTATATACTCTCGTCTATGACATGATAGACTCCCGTTCCCATTATGTCGCTTATTTACTTTTTGTGTACTGAGATGCTTGAATACGGTTTTTTTCCTTCTCCTCTGTGCAGATCGGTTGCTGTGGTGCTGATGGAGCTAACGATTATCTGTCATTACATCAACCATTACCAAGTGAATGTCGAGATCCTGTAACAGGCAATCCATACTTTCAAGGTTGTGTGGTTGAATTGACATGGTTCTTTGAACAGAAGTGCGCCTGGGTCGCCGGTCTGGCAATGACCGTTTGCTTCCTTCATGTAAGTATAAAACACTGATTATAAGTATTTGATAAGACTCTAGTTTGAACAATTAAAGATTTCGTTAATAGATACAGTCGGAAAAACTAGTAGGGAATTTGTTGTTTTTCTACTAATCTAAAGATATATACTGCTGGTAGATTTTGTAATTCTTTTGTTAGTCGTTGGATTTATGTTCTCCTTTATCTTTAAGCTACACAATCCTTGCAAACTTTATATAGTTCTAGTGATTAATTGGGGAACGGATTAAGAACTACTAGTCGAATACGACTTGTTGAGAATTCGAATATTTGCTAAAGTTATTTTACGAGAGGAAAAACACGGGTTTTCTTTCGTTGGCCGCTTTTTTACTCGGACAGCTGCAACAAATGGGAGAGGACCAAACAAAAAAATTGTATTTGTAGAAACTTTATTCTATCTAGCTTTTCAATTGGATCGCCATCTAGACCAGCGGTTCTCAAACTATAGATCGCAGAACGTTGAATTATATAAAGAGATAATATTTTTTCGTTTTAAATTCATGTTTAAACATTTCTAAATGTATTTTTCAAAAACTTGTCTATGGGAACCCCGCGAATGTTTAGATCCCGAGGAGTCGTACTCTTATTTTTAGAAAATTATTTGGATTGCGGCTTCAAACGTTTGGAAAACGCTAGTCTAGATGATCATCGGTACTTCATTATTCACCACTGAGTTTAGAATTTTTCCTAGTTTGAAACCATCATAATTTCAATGATAACAGACCGGCTGTTTCACTCAAAGCATCATCATCATCATCGTCAAACTCAACTGTCTGTAATTTCGACTGGATCTCATTAAAACGATATAACGAAAATTCGGTTCGTATCAAGAGAGAAACAGAGACAAAAAAAAAGTGGAGAATGGTTGTTCGTATAATAACCACAGAGTATCATTGTTTAACAAGCGGAATAAATCATTTCACCGGTTGGTTTCAGGACTGCATACTGGCAAAATACGAGTATTGTTAAATTTTTATGCGCCATGTTACCACAAAGAACGTTTATATTTTTATTATGCGTACACATTGGGGCGAATATGCGACAAAATTGTGCCACCATATGAGCGTGTATTCAAATTGAATATTTGTAAGCAACAATTGATTGGATTATATGAAAATTTGAGTATTTGGAAAAGCAACAATAAATCGTTGTGTGCACACTGTCATTATTGATAATTGGAGAAATTCAACACAAAATGTAAAATAGCTGCTTTCCTTTACATTTATTGCCAATATTGACGTTATTTGAAAGCTAATATTGCAAACCGCAAACAAACAACAACTCGACGGCAAAAGTCGTAAAATTTATTGCCTTGAAAACATTTTCAAATAAACGAGATCTATACGTTTACGGTCATATATGTATAGATTGGTATGCTACTATTATTTCAATTCATGATAACAATACGTCCAATTTCTCATATAAATTTTATACTTATTGATTTGATAGAAGAGACTATATGTAGGACGTTATCGTCAAGTAATATCCGTTCCCGGCTATGGATTGACTTGATTAAAGCACGTAACCAGTATACATTATCGTATATATACAGAGATCACAACAATCCGATCTTTCTAGAGAATAATTTCGTTTGCAATAAGCCAAATGAGATTTTGTCTTTCGATCAATAAAAATTCATGAAATTACTAGAAGCCAAATTGTAGATACATTTTTACTAGGTATAAGAATCTAAATTCTATATAAAAAGTATATAGAGCATATTTGAAGCTTTCCCTTTGAATATCTACCATACCAACTCAATATATACGATAGTGAATTTCAAATAGCTAAACTAAATCTACATATGATAGAAAATCGTTAAAATATGTATTGCTTATTTGCTGCTAGACTCTACTATTTTCAGAATAAATCGAACGTTGGCTTATCAGTGAAATTTTCAGGCTTTCTGTCAGTATATAATATATTCAGTCACGTTCCCTAGCCATTTAATTTATTCAACAATTAGAAACGTACGTATATTTGAAGATTGGTGAAAAAATGGTGGAGGCGCCGGGCGAGTATCTAACGTGGCAATTGACAATTCTTACGCCCACAATCTTTATTAAAAATTTATAGAATTATCGTGAGAAAGTCCAGATTGGTTCAGAGTAATCTTTTGAAACTTCCCAACTTTGTATGAAAGTTTTATTTTTGTTGTTTCACGTAAGACGTTCCGACAGTTTAGTTTCCTAATAGTTTTAGTATTAAGTCAAATAGAATTATCAGTTTTATCGAAGTTTGAGTTAAAATATTAACAAGTTTTGACGCGATTATTTATTTGTAACGATCTCCGTAGGCATTTACAATTCTTGAATATTGTGGATATATTAATTTAATCAGCATTGTGGAATACAATAAGGAAGTGTAATTGTGAAATACGCCGTACGAATTCCGGAAGTTTCGTCTTTATTATTTAATTTATTTCAGTTGAGTATAACTGTTTTAAAAGCGTATACTGTCGCCAGCGAGCAACGAGGTTGGAGAGCTGTTCTGTAGTAAAACTTGGTGAAATAAAGTTCCTAACAAATGGACATCGTTAGCCGGAATGCAAGTTTACATTATTAGCTTTGTTACGAGCAGGCCTTGTTCTTTGAACAATACGCGACAATGACATTATAAAAGTAAGAGCCCTTGTCGACTTGGCGTATTTCATACAAAACAATTACACGTTCCAGTCAATTTTCAAACAATTATATGAAGAATACAAGCGACGTCGCGCTCAATTCGACGACAATTTCTAAATGATCGACAACTCTACTAAAGTAGATATTTTAACGCAACGACACTTTATATAGTCGTATTTCGTGTTCTCCCACTGGGAAATCCGTTGTAGATTTGATAATACATAGGGCTTATGTCTTCATTAAGCGACGACAAATGTCAATAAACTAAACTGTACTCAACATTTCAATTAGAATTTACTGAGTATTAATGAATTTATTTGTGTAATGGTGGTGCATTAGTGCCGACAAGCTCCTATATTAAAGACTACGCAATTTTATGGATCATTACGGTACGAATTGCGAATAAAATGTATCTTCTTTTCGGTTTGTGCACCAGCCGTGCCAGGTTCTTACTCGGTTCACAACGCAAAAATAGCGACAATATATAATAAAGAATATACAGCGATGCAAATCTAAATGTACCCGATTCGTAGGAAACTCCTATTAGTTGGCGGGAAAGTCGAATAATATTTCAAGGACTTACAGGGGTTCCCAGGGAACATTTAAGCAAAAGCAGGACAGGCGAAGATTTGTGAGTTTGAATCTTTCACGGTCAGTCTCGGGTTTGACTTTTTTAATTTTTTTGAGGGCGCTGCAGATTTAAAAGTGAGTCTTAATTGCACCCATTTTCCAATGAGCTACAAGGCTCTACTTTTGCTTGAATGTTCTCTGGGGACCACCCTAAAAATGCTCAAAGTATTATTCGAATCGCTTGCCAACTAACAGGAGTTCCACACGAATTGGTTACATTTAGATTTTTATCACTATATATTGAAGAAGACATGCAGAATTATGGAATTAATTTTGAACGACTTGAAATTGTTACAAGTTTTGATCGGCAAGATTGTAGAATTTGCGCCAACATGTTTTATTCAGTGCACGGTACTTCATTACGTAATGTCGACTTGAAGACATTTTAACAGAATAACCGGTCTAACACAAAATCAACAAAGTACAAATTGTGCTACGTGTGCACTTTTATTGTCCGCTTCTCCTCTCTATAATCATTCATTGTTGTTATCATCTATCTTAAAACTTGATTGTATATCAAAATTGTTCTCACACAAATCAGGTGAATTTGTCGAAATTTATGAACAATATTGCTGCTATAAATTTAACAAAATTTAATTGAAAATACCATGGCTGAATTAACATTACAAGTTTAGTGTAGTTTCAGGATTCAATTTTTATTATTACACTCTTACTCCACCATTCTCGTAATGTTGGTCATGTTAGCGGTAATGATGCTGCCAACAGTAGTTAAACGTATCAAACTGTCAGATTCTGCTGAAAAAAATTTTTAAATTAAACTTGAACATTTTCGATGTTCTTTCTTCTCCATCTTCTTCATCGTTTCTTGCTCTTTGTAATCGTTGCGAGAACGTGCCGACGTTAAAATTAAAATAAATAATCGACAAAACAGGTCGTGGCGTACGTCGTAGCCACTAAACAGGAATAATATATTTTGTACAGGGAGAGGAAGTTTAATATTCGCAAAGCACTGTAATTGGATTACATCTGTACTTTTGTATTGTAGATGGAACACTGGCACCATCATTTTAAGAAAATGAAACACTCAAGTATGTCGAGTTTGCACAGATGTTGCATCGTATTTATTATTCTTTTATGCTTTTTTAATTTGCAAAAGCTACTTGTACAATCATTTCGTGTTTTTTTGTTGTTTTTGCTTGTTCGCTGTTTGATCACGATGGATTCGAGCAGCAATAGGATAGATTAGATGAATAGACGCGGGCTGGATGGGCGAACAAAAAAAAGAGTCGACGTAAGGAAATTCTGTGATGTGAATATTAATGTTGTGAATATTTTACATATTCAAATTGGAACGTTTAGACTGGTAGCAAAACAACACAAGTATTACGTTGCGTTGAAGTGACAGCTGAACAAAATGAATTTAAACGAAAAAATTTCTATATTTCTCCAATTGTCTTCAATTGAAACATATTTTGGACGATAAATCGGATAATTGCGGTGTGTTTATTCATGTAACTTTCATCGAAATACCGTTTTCTTCTCCTTGTACGATTGTATTTATATGTGTGAGGGTCGCCTATTTGAATATGTTCAACTAGATCGCAGAAAATCAAACGATATGAAAAGGTTAGAGAGAATGTGGGACGGTTGCAAATTGGTGAGTATATAGAAGGCGAAATTGTAACTGAAAACGTTCTAGAACACGTGTGGAGAATCTATAAATACCTTTATAGAAGATAAAATTCTATCTATTGGTAAATATATGCGATATTATATACATCCTTGCTTTTTTCTTACAGTGTATAGAATACGGTAAAAGCTTTACGATTACATAACACTAGATTCGTGACGTGCACGTTTACTCGCATTTCTTCTTTAATAAACAATCAGATATGGTGCAGCTCTACCAATTCTCACCCTATATTCAGATTATATTTCTGATGTATATTTAATATGATGCAGTCGTATTTAAATCAGTTTCTTTTCTTGTTCCCTCTTCCGCTGAATAAACAACGACGGAAATTCAATTTTTACATCTCAGATTACACACGGTCGAATACAATTAAATGTTTTGTCGATTTTAAACGAGAAATAGAAAAGAAATCAATGTTAGACGATTGATTGTTCACATTTATAACGTCTAAAAATACAACGTTGAAATCCTGTAATTTTTGCTCCCGCTGTAGCGAAATTCCTTAATTCAATTTATCGCATTAAAACTCCATTAATGTTTCAAGAATCTTAATACGAGAAGATCTGCATCATAACAGACAGTTGAGTGAAACAATACACTATCCGTTGTAGGAATGGAAATTTTAATTAAAATTAAAAGATTTTAATTTCGTCTTTATCCCTATAGTTATGAGCTATATTACAGTCCACATTGACTGCTTCTTTTTCGCTCTATTCACTACAATCTAAAAATGTTCACTCATTAATGCACTTGTTGGAAATTCTATTAATCTCAACTGGAAATCTAATAATTTACAGTGTTTTTTTGCTTTTCGAAAATCTTTGTCTCAAGTCTTGTAAGACGAAATTAAAGTCGCTTCTAGCGTTTTAAACATCTTCAAAACAACCGCTTGCATTGTATTCCACCTCTAACAGATAAGTAAGCATTCGATATGCTTGCAATAGAAGGAACGATTTTCTTTGACGTGCAGTAGGAAATTACACGCCGACTTGTATCGTATCTGTACTGACAATGAGTGTAGGAAAGACATGATAACATTGAAGACAACAAGAATTTCGAAATTAATAATCGATTTATGGTGGAATTGTATTTATATTTAAAGCCCAACGTCGGTCTCGATTTGTATTTTTCTCAAACTCAATTTAAATTTCCTCCACCTCAATCCGCCCTCGATTGGATTATCTTTGAACAAATCATGACAGGACTTGAGAAATTTAATCTGTACGTCTAAAATTACTCACGGCCTGACTGAAAATACAATTAATTTGCCGTATTGTTGTTTCTTTTTGTTTTTTCTCTACATCAAGCTTTCATGACGTTAATCAAGAATAACAGAAATTAAAATTTTATAGTTAGAATATTGAGTGAGTAAGTACAAATAAAATCAGTGTTTTTTTTTGTAATTTACAACAATGATTTATGTGTGTTAGTTCAAGTTTAATCAGCAATATTTCAAAGAAAATCGTGTCGTTAGGAAAACAAAGGCGCTATTTTAATCAAGTCTAAATTATAAACCAATGAATACAACGTTCAGATCCGCCAACTTATTAATAGATTTTGGAGAATTCAATTAGCTCCACTGAAATATTAAGCAATTTTAGACCGCTATCTCGACTTGTATTAATTTAGGTGAAATAAAACTACTTTATACGTTTAGACATTGTAAAGTATATAAAACAATTCGGAATATAAGTACAACATTTTGGTGTAATTAGGTTGAAATTGTATTGGACATGAATTATCGGAGGGGATCGATTTTTTAAATTGAATTTTTCTTCAAACGTTGCAAGATAAAGTGGAAAATTTAATAATCCACAGTCAACCACACAGGCGTATTGTTTATTTGTTGAATCATTTTTAACAATCTCTGTTGTTGATAGGACACAACAATGAGAACTAGTAATCTTTATTTTCAAACAAGTTCTATGCCATAAAAGGAAATGGTAAAGTTGAAGTAGTTTAATGCAGTTGTAACTTGAATAATTCCATCAGAGTTTATATATACCTACACACAGGTATCCATTTAGTCTATTAACAAGTTCCCTAGTAAAGTCAGTAAAGATGGTGATGCATCATTGCATATTATATGACAAAAACGTGCCCATAAAGACCGTATTTATATAATATTTTAGACGGCCATTTTCCTAGAGGAGAATTATAATGTTGCCCCATATACAGACTGTGTGTCGGTTGCTCTTTTGTATATAACAATCTGAATTAAAATTCTCTAGTGAAACCGGAAACCTTCCACCCATACAACGGCATTGTATCGTTTATATTGTTAACGTGGAGAACCGGAGCTTTCATCATCCACACCGTGTCCTCCACCACTCTATTTATATACTGACTCTTTCACTATAAACTACAAACACCCCATCGAGACGACGTCGCACTCTATATACCTGGAAACTTTATGGAAATTAGTTTGCCAGACTCAAATTAATTTCAACAGTGTAACCAAATCAAAAGTCTCTATTAAAAATGAAGCCTTGCTCGCTCTATTAATTATAATTGTCAATTAAACAAAATCAGTTCTTCTATTACTCTATTGTGTTATTTCCCAATCAAATTAGTATTTCAAGCAAACACGCGAAACAATAATGCAAAGCTTATCGATGACTCTTAAATCAACGACAATCAAATCAAATAACACCTTTTTGCAATAATTTATATTCATTTGATTTTTTTGCAGGTAATCAATACTGTATTGTCGACGATTCTGATACAAGCATTGAAGAAAGAAGAGGAACAATCGGAGACTTATCGGAAATGATCCGGTTGAATTTGCACATTTTCTAATATTATGACAGTAAGTTAAGTTGTGTGTACGGTTGAAATTTCGTTTGTAATTACTTTAACCCAATTTAATATTAATAAATTACTTTAAAGGGTGAGTTTTATATGATTTTATATTTATACTGATTACAGCTTGATAAAATATTATAAATTTTTAATTCGTAATGTAGTCTGTAGTCGAATAAGAGAATATCAATAAAAATTTTAATTAAAAAGTAAAAACAACACCGACTTTTCTTTCGGGCAGAATAATTACATTGTCATGAAGATTAATGTTTCTTTACGGTGGAAAATCGTCTATAAACACGTATCTTTATTGTTGTGCTTATAAACTCAATAATAAACGTATTAGTCGGAATTTAACTGCGTAAATCACATTACAAGTGGAACAAAATATGTGTGTATATACTAGCAAAATTCGCATAAATATTGGCTGTTACATGCGGTTATGGAGGTTTGGAAGCGAACATAATCTACAACGGCACACCTATACATGTACACATTTTATATGTATGTAGTGAAAAGAGAGAGAGAGAGAGATCGAGTTTATATCTTGTATGGAACAGGGATGTTGGAACACAAGTGCTCGTTTATATCAATGCTTTCAACAGCAGACCTGATACTCACTCATATTAAAGTTGATACAATTGTTCAACAACATAATATGGAGGAAGAGAGAGATAGAGAGAAAGAGAAAGAGGGAGAAAACACAGTCACAAGGGTGAGAAATGAGAGAACGACAGTTTTTTCTATATGGGAATTTGTTTAAATTTGCAAACTAGAGAGAACTGTAGAAATTGTTGTCGGAATATATATTCCACAATTTTAATGTTTAATATTTGTTGTTAATTATAACGTACTGAACCATACATGATTATAATATAAATTAAAGTTGCTAATTATATTACAGCCATAAATAATGAGGGTTGTTATAGTTAGGAACGAACAAGAAGTACACAAGTGTTACCTACTTTAATTGCACCCCTATTTATCCCAAACAACTTGCAAACTTCCTATACACATATTATATTCTATATACTATACATTATACGTGTGTGTTTTTGTTTTGAATATAACTTACAATGAATATCGACAGACTATATGCTTGTAAAACTTTTACAATTATCTCTAGTTCGTTTTATGTTCGAACCAGGATCACTTTTTGATTGCATTTGATCAAAGTTGAGGGAATTGTTGTGGAAATAATTAGAACATAATCTCTATACCAAAAAACACGATATACATATTTTACTGTATTCAAATACGGGTATGTACAAGTCATATTTTATAGAATTGCAAAATTACACTCAATTTACCCGAACTTGGCGTATAATTTAGAAGATTCAAACACGATTTTTTACTACAACCCTGTGGCGCGTTATCCTATAGGAAAAAAGGGCAATTGTTTGAGGTTGTTAGCTGGGGGCCTCCAAAGACTTCAAATCAATATTCTGATTTTTGTACTGAAAAAAATCGATTTCAAATTCAGCTTACATTTGCTATAATAATTCTTTTTTCTAACACTAACTGCGAAAGTCTATTTTTCCAGTGAGGTTTATCGTTCATTTCATCCTTGGTTCCCACACTTGTTAAAAAAAATGCTTTCTCTCTCTATGTCTATCTCAACTTGTTTGTTAATATTTCCATATTATTGTAAACAAATTCAATGTTTATGTTTAGTCTACTGCCATTTATGTAGCTGTGCAGTTCTATTTACAATACAATTATCTAGTAAATTGAATTTTCGTCAGGTAATAATAATTTTGAGACGATTGTCCTCTCAAATCAGACCTTCACAGTTAGTTATTACAAGAAATCTTGTTCGAAACGCTTGTGTAAAGGTAGGAAATTCCGACAGACTTGGATGAGACCTCGTACGTAATATCCGGACTCGCTTCCCTCGTGCAAGCTCGTGTTCTCCATCCAAACCTGTCGGAACCCCTACCTTTACACACTTGTATCGAAAATAGCTATTATTTATCTAAAGAATAAAATAATTGTTATCAAACTTGAAGGATAGCACCTAAGCTAGCTATTGTTGGTGAAAGTGTCCTACAATATTTAGAAAAATTGGCATCAATTTTTAGAAATTGTAACGCAATATTGAATGAAAAATTACTGGAGCGAGAGTTTTTGAGTTTCAATGTTTAACGGTTAATCTCGGCTTGTAAATTTTCAATTTTTATCGGAAGCGTAAAGGACAAACTTCAAATATCTAAATGTTAAGAACGTATTCCAGTATTTCAACACTTTTGACGGGTGTTCAAAGCTCGTGAACACCAAAACAGGTAACGTTTTACATTTTTAAATAGTTGTATCAAAGCCAAAATAGCTGTACCTGTTACTATTGCGAATAAAGCACGCGATTAACAATTTTTTTAAATAGCACCCTAAATTTTTGAGTAGGGTTAGTTTTTCTACGTTCAGACCTGTTTCATTTAATGCAATAAAAGTAACTGAACTAACTGAGTGCATTTATAACTATGATCTTTTAAAATAAAGAAGAGGCATACTCTCAACAAATTCAAAACTATACAAGCGACCCCCAAATTCAAAATTGCCTGGGGTCTCATAAAGTTATAACGCACTGCTATTAAAAGCGGCCAAAATTGGAACTGCTATTCGATGGAGTTGATAAGAGAGCAGTTTTCTGTAGATCACATCTCGGATTTCCACGGAATTGAGCTACACAAGTCTTACTTATTGAATCAAAGCATGTGATCTACAATTTAAAACAATTCGATTTCAGCTTGCATAACTGTAATTATCACGATCAATATTTCCAGGAAATTCCAGGGCTAATTTGCATAACTATCGTTCAAACATTCTTTGTACATTGATTCGATTTAATTAACAGTTGGAGTAAGCCTAAGAAAACGCTAGAAAATTGTACTTAATTGCTTTACAAGTCTAGGTAATGGTATTATTGATAATAAACGATAAAATAGGATTCTAGCCAAATTACCAAAGGATTTGGAGCTTGCCCAAATACTGCAATTTTAACTACATTATCGATTTTTCGATTCCGTTGTTATTAAAATGGTAATGAAAAAATAAAGATGGTGGTATATTGGTGAGTTGATAAGAAACAGTATTTGAGGTTTATTCTCTTGCAAGTCGGCGATTTTAACAAAATATATGTATAATACTTTGTCCTTTTAAACTCTAAAATATCCCCCTATAGTGGAATAATAAATTTCAAAATTCATCTCTGGTCTCTATTGATATAATCTAGAATTGCAATAACCAGCAGAATAATTCTCTCCCTTTTAGCCCCAGACTCACTCGAATAATATTCCATCATAATTTTAGGCTCTCTTATTGAATCTATATCGTTAAATTTGTTCATTCGTTCTTCTTCTTCTTCTTTTTTCGTCTACTTGCCTGGTCTTTTGGATCGTTAAATTTTATAAGAACGTCGATACGGAAACAGTTTTATTTTCGTGTATAACTGATGGCGTATCTCGAGTAGCAAGAAGTGGTCGGTGTTATGTGTACTTATGCAAAATGGAATGCTTAGGTTGGGATTTTTTCTAAATGTGCTCATAATCCATCATGTTATATTGAATAGGGAATGTTTGTCGACATGAAATCTGCATAGTTTTAACTCTGTTGTCCTTTGAACTATCAACATCATTGGCTCATTTAATGAAACAAAAAGAATATACGTTGATATTAAAATTTATTGTAGAACAACTTGTACACAATTGATATTAAGTTGAATGTCACTTACAAACATATTTTAATAATTGAATATAGTTGATTTCAGTTCTAGGTATATGTCACTAATACCACCGGGATTTCATATTTATGTTTACAAATAATAATGTAATAGACACGATTACAATGGCATTATTACAAAGTTTCAATAATTCAACTGTAAGCTTAATCAATATTTCAGTCATTAGTAAACTGACATACATTTCTAATGATCGAAAAATTGTATTTCATCCGGCAGTTTAACGAGAGAAATTAAGGATTTACGTTTCAATTATAATTTGATCGGATCAATAAAAAATAAACTCATACTTCCAACCTTAATAATGAAATAATCCCTAATTTTGGATTTGAATTTTTTCCTAATCTACCAAAATTTAAGAACCTATACGTTACAATATCGTTTCCATTATTGTAAATAATTTACAATACACCACACTTTACACACACAAGAAGTTGGTGTGGAAAAGTTGCATTCGAACTTCTTATGAGTTTTTGAATCTGTGTGTGTATTTTGACAAATTTCTTGTGGAAACTTTAACTGTTAGTGGTAGTAGTAGCCTTTGAGAAACTTGATCTCAATTCGGGTCTGTATCTTTTAAACAATCCTTCTTTTTTATTGTTATCTAACCCTGAATTTTTACAAACGGTCAAGTCAAGATTACAATTCACAAAGTTTCAGGAAAACATTTATACAGCTAAAGTTTTCCATATAAATTACCTATTTTCAGGTACTAACGCTATGAAAGTTTGAACAAGTAAAAATACCATTTTAGTGAGGGTTTCGTGAAATTGGTCTTTATATTTTATCACGTATTGAACACATTGACAGTGCCGTGGCATGGCAAGTTTAGATCTACGACAAAAATTAAGCGTGGCACCATTAATTTTGGATAAAAATAATCGGAAAGCATAATAGTGCAGCTTGAAAACTAAAATTGGGTAAATGTTACCAAAATTGCTAAAATTTAGTCAAAAAATCGAGCTTTTAGAGTAAAAATAAGTTGGAGGTCTTTATATTGGGTGGACCCTTTCACCACTCTAGGAAAAACATTTATTTATGATTTAGGTCGAAAATAAACCTCTACCTTTGTCAATACTTTAACAAAATACGCTACAAAATTGAGATTTAAATGGAAAACGACTAAAAATCTTAAAAGTCATGATTCCAGTTAGAAAATCGTACAGTTTTCTCACAATCCAGCCATTAGAATTGTCTAAATCGTCTCTGACTCAGGATTCAGTATTCTAATTAGACCCAACTCTTTTTTTACACGGTAGGTACGTCCCTTGGAAAACCATGCGAGAAAATCGTGTAAAAAAGTACATGCGAAATATGGTAAATTTAGGGATAGTATCACAACTTTAAAAACTCGTGTAAGGTGAAAAAACTCAATATTTTCCCAAAAGACCCTGCAAAAAATGTAATAATTAAATCCACATTACAGTGATGCAAAAAAGAGACCGAGTCTTGCGCGAGAATATTAGGTACATACATATCTTAGTTCGTGTGAATCAGGCTGTTTCTCTCGTGAGGGTAAGAAGTAGGATGGTGGGTATGTAGGAGGTGCTGGAGCGAGTTTCAGTAACCTCATCTCAAATTCTGACCTGCTACGATTCTGTTACATAAGCCTGGTTTACACAGCCGCATGCAAAGTGGTCTCTTTTTTTGCAGCCCCTGTACAACGAGATAAAAAAAGGTGATAATAAAAGTGAATAAACCATGATGTAGACCAAGTCACTAACACATGTTTGGGCAGAAGCCGACGACTTCTGATTACACTGACAAAATTAGATTTAAAAAAAATTTTGGGGTTCGTGCTGGAACAAGAAATTTGTGTAAAGTACATTGCTAAGCCGTGTAATTTCAAAATCGTGTAAAAAAGACCGTGTAAAAAGAGTTGGGTCGGCCGACTAACCGTTACAGCAGCGCTCGCTACCTCCTTGCTACGCCTCTGGATATCGATCTACAAAATGAGGGGTGATTTTCGGGTAATTACGAAAAAAATTAACAATAATGATGAGTTGTCTGGGATGATGGCGCCTGCAGTTCGTCCTCCTCTAACGACATTGCGTAAGAATAAATGATACAAGACACAATACGGATGAGAGTAGATACAGAAATCAACTGCTGTTTGTGCGATGTTGATGAGTTTCATTCAAACTCTCCCCGGGACCCCTTTTTCAGTTTCAGTACAATTTTTTTTCTCAATCTTTCTTCGATTTTTCTCGTCTCTTTTTATAAGAGTCTACTTGAAATTGTCGCCTATAAGTGAAAATTCTGGGCTCTTGTATATCCTCTGGTTATTCTTCCAACAATTTATAACATTGACAAGATTAGGAAAATATAAGGGTGACTATTACCGGCACCGACTACAATTGTCACAGGATGCATCAATATCAACAATGAGGAATTGTTGATATTATTGGGGGTAGGATTGGAATGTCATCGATACGTTCTGTAAAATGTTTATCCTGGCGTCTTTCCATCCCCCTTATTGTGTTTATGTGTACGTGCAAAAGGGGTTCGCTCGATGGTGGTAGTAGTAGTGGTAGTGGTGGTTTATTGAAGACAGGGATTTTGGTGTGGTGCGCTTGAGCGTTAGGCCACCAGCGCTACGTTGCTAGTCACGTGATGTACCGACGCAGTATGGCAGACTGCTACCATCGTCGTCGTCGTTGTCGCCGACGTCGACGGCGACCACGATGAAAACCAGTTCACAGTACGAACAACAATCCAGTATTTTCATAAACACGCTAGGGTGTGGATGTGTTGTTGTATAACACGTAACCGTGCCAATAGTTGTAATGCAATTGATAACTTACGTGTTACACATAGTTGATCATTTGTAATTTACTTTGTTTGAATCAAGTGGGATTGTCGATTAAAATGTGAATGTTTGATTAAATTACAATTTTTGGAAATTCTAAAAAACAAAACAAAAACAAGTGGGTGATAGTGTGTATATTCTTGTCTCTTTTGATTTCATCTGGCCAGTACGATAACTCGACCGTGTGTCTGCCTCTTAAATCCACCCTAAACGCGAGCCGCAGCCAAAACGAGGGCAAACCCGGCCAAGACTTTTCACTTGGAATGCCTGATCTCGGGATCAATTGATTAAATTGAATTCTCTCGCCGAATTCTCTAATTTTATAATAAACTATCAAATTATAAACACCGATGCTATAATTAAAACTAAACGATGGCATTGAATCATGCTCTAGGAGCTGTCGTGCTCCTCACCTGTATTCTGTGCTATTACAACAGCTGTTATTGTGGATTTGTTTTCGACGATATTAGTGCAATTAAAGATAATAGAGATCTACGGCCGCACACGCCGCTAATTAACGTCTTTTTCAACGATTTCTGGGGCACTCCGATGCACAAGGTGAGCCAATAATAAATTGTCAATTTCAGGTGTAAACAACTATAGAAGATGCGATTTTTAAATGCAAACTACCCCTATATAGCCGAATTTTTACTAAACTACTACGGTCGATTGTTTTAAAACTATTGGTAGGCGGACGACTCGAATAATATTCCGAGGATGTACAGGAAGGTCCCTGGAGCAAAATTAGAACCTCGTAGCTCACTTGGAAGTCAGTCAAAAAACGTTCTAAACATTGATTTTCTTCGTTTTTCTCCATTGTATTCTCGAACAGGTTCCGCATTTTTTCTAGAATGCAATGGAGAAAAACGAAAGAAATCAATGTTGAGAGGATCTTCGAGTCATTGTGAATGTTTAATTCGTTTTTAAAAATCGTAATAGTGTCCGAAACGAGTGTTTTTTGACTGATTTTTAAATGAATAGCGAGGTTCTAATTTTGTTCAAATGGTCTCTAATTAGTAGTCGACGAATCTTTGAAAAATGGGAGTTTTATAAAAATCAACCACATTTAAAACAGATACCCGTTATAAGGAATATAAAAAATATTTGACAAAGTCATTAAAAGTGTAGTTTTATTATAATAGCACTTTGCCAACTTGAAAATGAGTTTATAATCGAAAAATGTCACGAATATCGAATTTTATAGAATATATTGAAGGTGAACAAGGCGACACTCCAGTTGTATCCAAAACGAGAATAAATCAAAGTTGCGTGTTTATTTTAAGAGAGTTATATAACTTGTAAATAATTGATTTATAAAATTGAAAATTACAAGAGTTTCTACACACCGTTGTAAAGAACGGCACGACTACACCTGAGTGCCTCCGCTATTGTATCAAATCCAGCCTTGAACTCGACTATTATGAAAAAACCTATTGAAAATACCAAAGATTCACAGTCAACAAACTCTACATTGGTTTACCTACAAAAATAAAATCAACCGATCAAAACAGAAATCCCCCTTGCAATACTTTATTCGTTTTGTAATTACAACGAAATTTCGCAATATTACACGTCGAATTTTATTGCAGCTTGATTCAAAGGGGAACGGTGATTATCTGATTATTAACGCTTATCAGGGAGCAACAGTGGAAATATTCTAATTTTAATAGCACCCCAATTCGCTACAATTCAAAATCCATAGAGACTAATTTATTTATGACAAATTAGGGGGAGATAATTTTTCTGAAAAAAAATCACCAATAAAAATACGACCGTAAAATACCAACTGTAATAAAACTAATTAAGCGATGTTATGTACGGATAAATTGGAATTTATTTGGCAAAAAATTTTGAAAATTTTCCAGTTCTTTATATCAAAGTTTTCAACATGCCATCCAAATAATCATAGGGCTTTAGTCGGGAGGGTCCAGGCAAATTTTTGCTAAAAGCACCCACGGGTTTGGAACTAAGGGAGGCAATCCTCACCCCCATAAGAGAATTTCAGAAAGATTTTTCGAAAAACCATTTAAAAATAAAAATTCGTATGGTAATTGCCATTATTTGGTGAGTGAATCGAAAAGGATTTATTGGAGAATGTTTAGAGATCATTTTAGCAAAATCAGAACCTCGTAGGTCATTTGGAAGTTAATCAGTTTCTGACAATATCGCGATTTTTAAAAACGAACTAAACACATAAAACGACTTAGAATGACTCGAGGGCCATCTCAACTTTGATTTTTTTCGTTTTCTCTATTTTATTCTGGAAGAGGTGACAATGTTCCGTATTGTCTCTAGATGCAATAAAGGAAAACGAAAAAAATCAATGGTGAGAGTATCCTCGAGTCATTCTACCAAGTAAACCAGAAATTTCTACTTTTATGATTCATCAAGGGGTTGTAAGGGGTTAATTAGCAATGATGTAACAGTGAAAGAGTTGATTATTAATGATTAAACAATTAATAAGAATGACAATTGTTTATAATTTATATATCACATTACAACATAGGTACAGTGGCGATCAAAAAAAAGAGAGACCGAGTCTTAAGCGAGCATTTCGTATATTTTCGTTATTGTGAATCAGGTTGTTTCTCTCATGAGGGTAAGAAGGTGTGCAGTTCCAACCATAGCAAATTTATAGAATCACCCTTAAAAGTGAATTTTTAATTTTTATTAATTTTATACATAATAATATTAAATTTACGTTAGAAGTAATTTCTTAATTAATATTATTTATGGGATTTTTATTTCAATCTGATTTATTTTATTGACACATTTTCTCTTTTCGAAATTATTGTTTTTTCGAATGCAAGGTCCATCCTCTCCTTCTGACTGAATATCTGTTTCCCAAATTCTGACCTGTTAAGATTCTGTTACATTGTGACGACCGCCCTCACAAGCCTGTTTTACACAGCCGCACAAGAGGCGGTCTCTTTTTTTGGATCGCCACTGTACATTTAATTTAGACAAAAAACGCATAAATAGGTCGTATCGAGGTCGTACTAGAAAATTAATGAACAAACGATTGAAATTAAACATTTTTAAACATAAAAAAATACATCAGACTCTATAAGATATACAAAATTAAATCAAATAAAGTCATTATAGATTTATCAATTGTAACATTTTACACAAATTTATACCTCTACCAATAAGGGGTTTTACAGGGTGGTTGATTATATATCATTTCAAAGATATTTTAAAGGTCTTCAAGATCTATATAGTTAAGATTTAATAAAATGATATACGTAGTCAAAATTCACCCCTTAATATTTAGCCCTTATGTGTTATTTATAGAGTCAATATTTTAAACACAGAAAAATCGTCGAACACATAGCTTTCACTGTTTAATTTTCTATCAACAGAAGAATTTTCATGTTGATATGTTTTACCATAGGGTAGAAAATCGCAAAAAATCAGAAAAAATGGTATATAATCATTTAAAACTTTAACCCTCAGGGATAAAACGCGATTTTTATTTTTTGATAGCCCCAACGAATCTCTATTATTTAGTTTTTGTACCATTAGAAAACATTCAGCCATTCTATACATATTTGGAAAAAACTGATTTTGCAGGGGTAAGTTCAACCTCCAATATCTCCCTTAAACTGAAGTATGGGCACGAACGACAAAACACGCATCCCTTAGAATAGAATGAACTACTTATATACCAGAAATTATCAAAATCAGGAGTTTCAAACGTGGGTCGTTTTGCGACCATGTCCTATACGATCGTTTTTTGACCAACTTCCAAATGAGCTATGAGGTTCTAATTTTGCTAAGACAATCTCCAGGTAGCCCCCTAAAGGTCCTTGAAATAGTTATCGAATCACTCCCCAAATAATGGGAGTTGCCATTAGTTTTAGATAAATCACTCGGTATAAATTACAAATTTACCCTCGCCCATAGTTTGATAACCACTGTTAATCACCGAATAAAAATACTAACAATTCTGAGATATAAATGGAAGAATAAATAGTCGTTAAACTTTTCATTTTCCATCCGATTGTGTGATTTTTCTTTGAATTTCCCCCAAAACAAGAAACGTATGTTATCCTATATCCCACTTAACAAGATCAGATGACAGCCATGTATCTTCTCTACACATTCGGGATTGAAATGATAAATTCAGGTAATGATGCTGAATGTGCTGCTTTGTAGATATTCCAGTGACCGAAAATAGTATAAATGATATCTAGAGATTCTGTCGATGAATGTTCAAGATTAATAAAATGTTGCGTGAATCATTCGATATTATTCTATTATACATACAGCAAGGGTTGTTTTGTGTATATCAATAAATAATCGAGACGTGTGTAGCTAAAAGAAACTGTTTTTCCATCCCTATCTATCCTGCCAGTCGATATTTTGTATGGTTAGTTTATACACGAATACAAAACGACAACAGCTCTTTTGTAGCGAGGCCCGCATGATAATTTATCATTGTGATCTTAAAACAAAAGAAATCGGCAAAACCACAGCATCTTTTGTTTCGTTTACCCCCTAAAAATTACCACCTCTAAGTCGTTATAAATTAGTACAGAAATTCGACAAATTAGCCCGTTTCTGATAAATATTTTACGAGTTAAATGAAATTTTCGTTAATGAAGCCTTTGCGAGTCGTTTTTTTTTTGTTGTTGTTGAAATTTTATACAATTACTGTGCGAATTCCGTAAAACAGCCACAATACATTATTGTGGCCGTTTCGCTTTGTGTTTATAGCTTTATGAAATTCGTACGAGACAAGGGGTAGATGGCAAATATTTGCACCAATTTAGGTAAAATCTTCGCATCTTAATTCTGTATTAAAACGTTTGGATTGTTGATTTACGTATTTTTATCGTTTTGTTTTCTTGTCGTTTCTTGTTCTTTTTTTTGTGCGGGAGACAGTTTTCAAGACGACAAATTCCCAATCACGACCAATAAGAGGATTAATTCGTCGTATCTGCCGGCAAATTACTAGAAATTAAATTGAACATAGACGTTTGGGCAGAAGTAATCGGCCGATTAAAGAAAATGTGCGATATATTATTTGGGATGAAATTCGTTAAGAGTGAAGAAGAGGAAATTACCTGGTAAACTATTATTAAACTAGAAAATTGTATGTTATATTTGTAGTAGTAGTAGTAGTAGTGTTTGAACAAAAGTCATTTATTAGAAACAACAAGGATTGCTACAATGTTTCGTCAAATTATTCGTTAAACTAATTGTTCCCAGTCGTTAAGATGTGTGTATAATTGCTTCAATCTGGATGTCAATGATGTTTTTATTCATATATTTCTCAAACATTCGTCTGGCTTCATTATTAGACAAGTCTAGACTAGTAATAACTGTAGATTTTGCAGACAGATACAAAAAAAGTCATGGTACTCTCAATCCCTTCTAGATTTTATGGATTCGTCCCCGAATTTTAGAGCCTAGAATAAAAATACTTGATTTATCACTATTCTCCTATTCGAAAATGCAAATAACACAAAATACGATCTCGACAAACTTCTTGTTATCTACAGACACGATTTTTACTCATTGTAATTTGCCTAATTAGACTGAATAATTCAATCTAATTGGGTGCTTGCTGTTAAGAATTTTGGAGGTTTTTTGTCCACAAATACAATTTTTAAGGTGGTCCGCTACCTAGGATAACCACGTTTCCCAGCGTTAGATGGCGCAGTGCGCCACAACGTCTTTTGTATATACAGGGTGTTTTTTAAAAATATGCTCAATTCTTGTGAAACTTCTATTAGTTGGCGAGCAATTTGAAAAATACTTCAAGGATTTGTGAGGTAGTCCCTGTAAACCATTTTAGCAAAATTAGAATTTTGTAGCTTATTTGGAAATAAGTTGAAAATTACTCGCTTCTCACGATGTCGCGATTTTTAAAATGTAATTAAACACGTAAAATGATTAAAAATGTCTCAAGATTTTCTTTTGGAACAGGTAGAAATGTTTCGCATTTTCTCTAGAATACAATAGAGAAAAAAAACAAAAAAAATCAATGTTGGGAGGGTGTTTGAGTCATTATTAATTGTTTTACGTCCTTAGGTCATCTTTAAAAATCGCGACATTGTCAGAAACGGGTCTTTTTTGACAAACTTCCAAATGAGCTACGAGGTTTTAATTTTGCTAAAATAGTCTTCAGGGATTCACCCCCTTACCAATCCTTGAAATATTTTTCGAATCGCCCGTCAACTAATAGGAGTTTTACCAGAATTGACCATCTTTAAAAAACATCCTGTACATATACACAGGATGATTTAAGACGATGGGCCATTAAAATAAGAAATTCTAATTAATGGAAGTTGATGAATTTTTGAATTCTTTGATGAATTTGAAGCGGACTTTGATTACATGCTCCATGATCTAGCGCTGAAAGTTTTTTAGATATTTGACCTTTTAGAGCAATTTTAAAATTTGCAGTATTTAACTGAAAAATTTATATTTTTGGAGTTATAATATTTGAAATGTTGAAATTTGGAATTTAAGGGACAACCTACCGTATGATAGACCTACGGTTACTACGTTTCTCAAACGTTGGATGGCGCTTGCTCCACAACGTCTTTTATATACCGGGTCATTCACCTAAAACGAAAAGTTATTGCGGAAACTCCCATTATTTGACGAGTGAATCGAAAAATATTGCAAGGATTTATAGGAGGGCCCCTAGAGAACATTTTACCAAAGTAAGAACTTTGTAGCTCATTTGGAAGTTGGTCAAAAACGTTCGCTTCTGACGATGTCGCGATTTTCAAAAACCGAGTAAACACGAAAAACGATCACTTTTCTCGTTTTTCTCTATTTTATTCTGGAACAAGTGTGAATGTTTCGCATTTTTTCTAGAATGCAGTGGAGAAAAACGAAAAAAATTAATGGCGGCAGGATCTTCGGGCTATTCTAAGTTCGTTTTTTGAATTCACGACCTTGTCTAAAACGAGCGTTTTTTGACTAACTTATAAATGAGCTACGAGGTTCGAATTTTGCTAAAATGATCTCCAGGTACTACCCTACTTTTCGTTTTAGGTGAATCAACCGGTATATATTTTTATCCATATTTACAGATTACTTTATTTACTTAAGGAGCAATATGGCGGTATTTTTGAATGATAATTTTAAAATGTGTAAAGCAGTGAAAGAATTGACGTTGATGCCAAATAATTTCGTTCATATCAATTTTTAAGGGCAGAATTTTTAAAATAAAACTATAAAATGTGTTTTTTAGAGGAA
>JAZBGW010000113.1:0-40849 GCA_037464815.1 Mylabris variabilis
ATTAGAACCGCATAGCTCATTTGAAAGTCGGTCAAAAAAACGCTCGTTTCTGAAAATGTCACAGTATACAAAAAGGAGAAAAGCACGCAAAGCAACTAAGAATGACTCGTAAACCCTCTCAGCAGTGATTTTTTCGTTTTCCTCCATTTTATTCTGGAACTGATGGAAATATTTCTCATTTTCTCTGGAGGTTCCACGAGTCATTCTAAATCCTTTTGCGGGCTTTGCTAGTTTTTGAAAATTGCGAAAATTAAAACAAATAGACGCTTTGAATTCTTATATGTATATCGGGTGATTCATGTAAAGCGAGAAATTCTTATGGCAACTCCCATTGGCAAAACTAGAACTACGTAGCTTATTTAGAAGTTGGTCGAAAAACGATCGTTTTGCAATGGTCAATGTCGCAATTTTCAAAAACTAGTAAAGCACGACTAAGAATGACTCGTAGAGCCGACTGACAGTGATTTTTTTCGTTTTCCTCCATTGTATTCTAGAGAAAATGCGAAACAATTGCACTAGTTCTAGAACAAAATGATGAAAAACGAAAAAATCAATGTTAGGAAGATCCTCTAGTCATTCTAACTCGTTTTGCGTGTTTAGTTCGTTTTTGAAAATCGCGACATTATCAGAAATGAGCGCTTTTTGACTAACTTCCAAATGAGCTACAAAGTTCTAATATTGCTAAAATGATCCCCAGGGATCCTTCTCCTATCAATCCTTGAAGTATTTTTTAAATTGCTCGCTAACTAATAGGAGTTTTATAATAATTGAACACTTTTAAAAGAACATCCTGTATACCTACATAGCTCTTAGTGCGAACGTGCGAATGCTATAAAACTAATTATCTGCTGATTTTATATTTACGCTGATTACCTAGTCGACTGTTACATTTCTTTTAAGCGTGCCGTCGTCTCTAAAACTCCCTGTTCTATCGACAATTGAATTTGTGAATTTAGCCTTGCGATTCCTTGAGAGATTAATTTGATAAAAATTCAATGTCAGAAAATTTTTCTTTCATATACTGCCAATTCTATTATTGTTAATAGTCTTGAGAATGTCGAATTTTAGGGCGGTTTCTCGGGACTTAGAACTTTTCTGATAATTCTTGTATATCTGTAAAAGGTTAGCAATATCTTTTAATATATATTGTCCGTTCTGTTTCTGAGCGAAGACTATATCGGTCGAACATTTATGGCAAATTTACCGAAATGTAAATCTATTCGTTACATTTTCCATAAATAACCGACGACTTTATTATGCAACGATTTTTTTTAAATCATTTTTGCCTTTACTAAGAATAGCTAGTTGAAATTGAAAGCTATAATTTAATCAATTATCTAAATAAGAAAGAATTGTAGATTACGAAATTATAGGAAAATTGTTGCATATGGACTCTTTCATCGTAGTTTGTCTATTTATAATATCGAATTTTAGGCATAAATTGTTATTTATTTAGTTTTACAAACATTCTCAATTGTCGTTAACTTATATTCCGGCGCATCCACCATTTTTGCACTATAGCCTATAATTCTAAAAATGTTTTCGTTGATAACTTGATGCTCTAATAATTGGCTATTAGTATTTTAAATAAAAAAAACTATTGAACTGAACTAATCTGACAGATTTTAGACATCGAGATGCTGTTACCGTTATCAAGGCTTCAATGGTCGCCTTAAGAGGGAACCTGCCTTATGATAGACCTGAGGTTATTACGCTTCGCATATTTACAGATTACTTTATTTACTTAGGAAGCATTATGGCGGAATTTTTAAATTAAAATTTTAAAACGTGTAATTTAGTGAAAAAATCGACGTCGGTACCAAATAATTGATCCTTCAAATATATTTCGGATCGCTCGTCAGTTAATAGTAGTTGCCATAAAAACTAGGTAGTCCTGCGTGGAAAGCCTTGTTTGTAACTACATCAATTTCTCTAGTCGCCCAAAATAACAGCTTACAGTAAAGTTTGTACGAAAAATATTAAAGTTGAATTGTCGAAAACAAGAATTTTCATCTCTTGTTGGTACAATGAATTATAATAATAATTTTAACCAATAAAGGGGTTAAACTCGTGAAGATCTTACCTCGTTTGAAGTCACCACCAAATGTTTACTTAGACCAAAGAAAATGTAGATAACGAAAGAAAGTTTCTCACTTGGAAGAGTTCTGGCAACTGTTTTTTCTTACTACGGAGGAGTTTTACTCATTGATTTTCATCACGATTGACTTACGATGAAAGCGGAGTATTATTGTCAGTTGCTAGAGATAACGGAAACGGCCTACCGAAACAGAATAAGATGACTGATCTTGAATGTGTTCGACAAATGAAGAGGATGCTCTTTTTGAAACTGTATCTTGATTCCTTTCGTTAGCGCAGACGGTGGCGCTAAATCGTTTTCGTATAAATCCGCCAATTGGGGCTGCCTTCCACCTTTAAGCAGACAGTTGCAAATGATATATTGTTGTTTATAGCCATTTCAAAGAAAATTAAATTCCTATATTGTTTCTATAATTATCTACGCTTATTGTTAGAACATTGCTATAATTTCTTTCGCATTTTCTTTTTCCTCATACGTTCTATAAATACGTCGAAGTATTTTCTCGTCATTGTCTCTTTCTGATTGTCACTTTAGATGTTGTATCGAGAAGAAGACTAATTACACCCGCTTTTATAATACAGGTGATTCTTGCTTGTGAATAACTGGATTTAATTAGGGAAGGTGATTTTCGCGATTCTCGCGGCTCATAAAGCAATCGTTTATCACATTAATTATCCAACGCGCAATTCAGTAATCGAAATTACTGAATCGATTATATTTCGATGCCAAAAATCACTTTAGAGCTTGTATCGAAGAGAAGAAAGAAGGACAATTTCAACTGATTTTTTAACGCGTGAGATTCCTGCAATTACACGCTACAGTGATAATTCGATTTAATTAATCGCCGCTAAAGAGCCGCCGTCAAAGAAAATTCGTGTTTAAATTAACAGCTCTCGCGAATACGGTTTTTTTTCTTTCGGGAAGTCATTTATCGATTCTTGATCTCGTGTCCTGTTATATTTAAGACGGATCCGCCGCATATTACAATTAAAAAATGAGTTAAAATTAAATCTAAAAACGATTATAAGTTAGTGTAGTTTTATTCTAGAACTGTTCGCCGCCTAAGTTTTGAAACGGTAGAAATCAATTGGTACTTATATTTTATATTGAATAATGCTTAAGAATTTTTAAATAAATAAGCTGTATTCAATTCTATATAGTGTATATTGAGTTGCCTAGACAAAACTATTGCTCATGCGGCAACGCTGAAGTCAATGGAAATACTACGCGCTGTGATTGGACAGGACAAAATAACCTTTTTAAGGACTTTAAAACCAAAATTTAAATTAGGCGCAGCCAGAAATGGATTCTTTTGCTAATTTTAAGTCCCATGTAAAATTTTGAAACAATCGAATGAATATTGGCAAAAGTCTTAAGTCCGTAAATTACACATTCACAGTGAAACTCAGTTTAAATTGTTTAGGTTGGCAATTCTGTTATAGAGCGTCCTCTGTTAACCGGTTGTGCACATACATATTTTTGTCATTTGTTTTGTATTGTTTATTCCCCCGGCAAAATGAATAAATTTGTTCGTTTTTATTACAAATTAGATATTTTTTAAATAATTATAATATTGTAAGTATTATTTATTAATTAAATTTATAATAAAACAGGGTAAATTAATATTAGAAATAATCATTAAAATTAAATTATCAAGTAAATTTTATTTTGAAATGTTCATGTTTCTTTTATAGGTTATAATAATTTGTGTGAAAAAAAATGGAGAGGGATTCTTTACGACAGGAAGTCCGACAATTATTGTTGGATTCTGTTTTGCCAGGTGCACTTCGTGATACTGCCTCCTGTTTAAAGGCATTACAAGCTCTTGATGGTAAATTAAAAAAAATCTTAACCACAAAAATGTTTATAACACTGTATTCAATTATTTTAGAATATCCACTTGTATTAATTGATATAATTAGAAATGAACATGAAGCAATAGTTGTAAAAATGATGTCTGCAACACAATTAAAAAATTTAACAACAATTAATGTTGCAACAGGTGCTGCAAATAATTATAATTACGATTTGAAAGAGAATATTGCATTACAATTAGTTGATTTATTATCTTCTAAGCCCGATACATTAGCTAGATTGTTATCAGCAACATTAGCCAATCTTATTATTGGTGAATTTCCACCAATGTTCAATGCAATTGCCAGAAAGTTATTAACATTATTATTGAGAGGTAATCAAGATGAAATTCGTGGTGCATTATTGTTTATGCATGATTTCTCAAAAGATAACGAAGATTTTTGTTCATTACATTGTTATTTTACAATTGATTTTATAGAGCCGCTTATCAACATACTCCAAAATCATGTATTTTAAAATTGTTATTTTTTAATAGTTTTTATAAATATTTTTGTTTCAGTTATTTGAAATAGATGTTAGAATATTAACAATACGTCCGATGATGCAAATATTGATTACTTTAAGACATAATGAACTTTTTCATCCAGCATCAGCACGTTTATGTGAAATATTTTGTAAATATTTGAGTGAACCGTATAATTTATCGAATAATTTTCTTTTAAAAAGCGAATTAGTATCGGAAATTCTACATTTATTCACTACTGTTGATAATGCAAATGATTTTGTTACAAATTGTTTAGTAGCAGTTGGACAATTAATGTCTAATTGTTGTAATGAATTGAAGGATATGATGATTAGCAATAAGAGTTTACCGAAAGATGTAGGTGAACAAGAACCAGAAAATTTTCCACAACTAATTAAAAATATGTTAGAATTAATAAAATGCATATCATTGAAGCCGTGTTATACAAATTTAATAATGAACAGTATGAACGAATTTATTTATTTATTATATATACTAATGGCAGCGTACACTAACATAGACGAAGATTTGTTCGATGAAAACTGTTTGAAGAAAGAAATCGATCCTACGTACTGGTCAACAGTACGTGGAACCTGTGTTCAAATACTTATGGTATTTTTATTATGTAATAAAATTAACTTTATTATTATTGCTATGATTCCAGACATTCATGGATAAATGTGATGATTGCCTCTTACTTTCTGTATTTCATACAGTAACACAACGTCATATAAGTGAAATTAATTTAATACGTTCAAATCAAAATTTAAATGATTGCCATTGTAAAATAATTGAAGCAATAATGTACAGTTTTGGTTTATTTGCTGATGTTTATATAGAACCAACAATGCAATTACGTGGTGTTGTTGAATATTGGTCAACAATGTTTTTAAATATACAAACAAATTGGTATATTGTTGCTAGATTATTATGGTTAGGTAGTAAATATAGCCGCATGTTACCGGAAACATTACTTAGTCAACATTTATTAACTATATTAACAAATTATAATGCAAATATTAAAGGATTACGTATAGCTTGTATTGAGTAAGTATAAATTATTAATTTACTAATTGATTGATTAAAACAAAATTTTAGTGCTCTGGGAAATCATTTATCTGCCATTGAATATCATCCATATAAAACAGTATTTCTTTCTTTACAACAACAAATTATTGAACGTATATTAGGATTAACAATGCGTAACAGTTCTAATATTGCGTTTGCTGAATTACAATCGCTCGCCTATTTTTATGAGGTATTAGATTTACAATACAATCCTTTGGTTTTCTTCTTTTGTTAGTTGTATTATCAAATGATTATTCCATTTATCAAATGCCAGAATTATATGTTTAAAAGCATTATGAACAGCGTCATATAATTTATTTTCGTTTGTTGGCTGCACCCTTTTTATTAACTGTTTTTATTGATTAAACAATTCCTCTGTGGGGTTTAAAAAGGGACTATAAGGGGGTAAAAATATCACAAAATGACCATGAGCTTGAATGAGAGTCACCACTTCTTCATTTCTGTGAAATCGCACGTTATCCATAACTTGGTGAGCTCCTTGCACACCATCATTATTTAAATGATTAATTAAGGAAGTGACAAATTCAAAAAATTGTCAATATTTGAAATTTTCATTAATTCCTGCGGCAATTGAATAGTTGCGTCCACGTAGTTGAGCTTCAACTTTTGATGCTCCAGTGTTTCTTACGGTTCTTCCATATGAAACTAGAATTTACTTGAATTGTATACTCGTTAATGAAGAAAATTTTATCTATTTCAGGCATAATTATATTATACTGAAGTGCATAATCAAAACGAGCTTGAACAGTATCAGGTGTATTTCTTCTTTCGGGAACAAATGAAATTCTCTTAATCGAATAATGGAAATTCTGAAGAGCTCTGTTGATAGTAGATAATGAAATTTGCTTAGTGTTTAGCCCAGTTGCCGAATTGTTGAGGAGCAATCTCCATCCACCCAATCGCAAATCTGTTCTTTTTGAGAATCAGATAGTTTTTGTTGACGATGTCCAACACTTTGCTTAACAGTATTTTGAGTTTTCCTGTACGTTGAATAAATTTTTCTGTGTTGGGTAAAACATTATATAAACTGTTGTCCTATGTTGTTTGCCGTTGAACCATTATTCATAGGTGATCAAAGCACGTATTTCATTACTTACTTTATTATTTCTTCTTCCCTGATTATGATCCATGCCAGTTATTATAATTAAGAGACAGGTGATAAATGTAAAAGTCGATTGACAATTAAAGAAATACTAGAAAATCATGACTTGCTAGAAAAATAAATGGGAAAATCATTTGATAAATTGTGAAATACAACTGACAAAAGAACAAAAACACTGTATTTGTAAAATATAACGTAATTTTTTTTCAATTTTTAGTGCATCAAATTCGATAATAAATTTACCCAATATCACATGTGTGAGCTATTAACAAGTGCATTTTACACTTATATATCTGATAGTTCAGTTGTAGACCAAGTAAAATTCCTTTTAAGTAAAATTGTAATGGATCCAAATCAGATATTAACAATGAAAACGCATATTTTTCCATTTGTAATAAAATGTATACATAGTGATATAAAAGAACGTGGATTAGAATTGTTAAATACGATATTTACATATTTTCCTGGACGTATTGAAGATGATATATGTAGTGAGTCATTTCGCCTTGGATATGAATGTGTTTATTCGTCCGATGATAGCGGTGTTGTTGAAGTAAGTTTTAATTTGAGTTTAATTACGTTTTTTCTCTAATTATTATTTTTTTAAGAGATCACTTGGTGTATTGTGTACAATGATCATAAAATATAAAGATCAACTTAGAAGTATTCAAGCAAATGGTGGTAATTCGTTGGCATCATATTTAAGAAATTTAATCTCGAATATATTGAAACCATCGCGTTGTAGAGAAATTGAATGTCCGATTAATTTTAGTAGATTTACAATATTAACAATAATGACATTTAGTGAATATTTTAATGAGCATCAATCATTATTAAAAGAGCTTTTAAGTGCCTTGCAGCATACAAATACAACACAAAAAGATAAAATATATTGTTGTATAATGTTTTATTTATTTTATTGGAAAGATCAGCGGACAATGAAATTTTTACAAAATGTACCAGGACCAGATGGATTTAGTGCACTGTCGTATTTTCTAAATAAATTCCAATGGATCACTGTCGAACCATGGCATAAATTTGAATTAAACGCCATGTGAGTTTTCAATTGATTTAAATTAAAAACATAAATAATAATTTAATTTCAGTGTTATGGGTATTTGTAGTATAATCCAATATGCGGGTACCAAAGATGATAATACGATGAATGTTTTTACCGTACGCGAATTAGAATATAATATTGAATGTACTGGATTAGAGAAATTATTTTTGTGCCTTGTTAGATATTTTCTACGCGAGAGAATAGTAAATATATACAATTAATTAGTAGTTAATTGATAAAATTAATTTTCTTTATTTAGAATATTCAGCGTTGGGAGGATGAACAATTATTAGAGGAAGAAATATTATTAAAAGACAATCCTATTTGCAATACAAATATACGTGCTCATATAGTAGCACTATTACAACATTGTAAAGCTTCAATAGCTTATTCTAATGCTGTGAAAATATATATTGATAATAGTGGTACAGATTATTCTGAATTAGTCAAACATGGTATTAAACCAAATAATTTGATTTAATTTTTGTGAGTTATTTTGTGATTTCAACTAATTATAATTCGTTCTTAGTTTAGTTATCAGTTATTATTTCATATACGTACTTAAGACTGATGTTAAAGGACATATTAACACTGAGACAAGTCTTGGAAATATTGTGATTTTCTATAATATAGATATTTCTGAGACCTATCTTAACGTATGTCTCTAGTTACTTAAAATTTTATATTTTTGTTAATGTTTTTCAAATTTTTCAAATAAAAATTACAAAAAAAATATCACAAATTAGTTACAATTAATTTTTATTGGATATACCACGGTAATTTACCTCGTAGTTGGCCATGTTTTTCGTTACGTAGCGTCGTAGCTTTGTTCGGCTGCTTGAAAAATACATTGAGAAATGTTAAATGTACCAGAGTATGTAGCAAGTTACGATACTACGTAAGGCACAGCCAACTGCAGGGTAGAATACCGTGATACCAATATTATCAACACTAAGACTAGCAGTGGCGGAACTTCAAAATTTGAGCTACCCAGCAAAAATCAGCTCGGCCACTTTGATAAATTTTAATTGAAATAATGAAACGATAAAATGATAAGAGAATGTTTTATTGTTAAGCTGGTTTGTCTTTATAAATGGGGGATGAGGGTGAGTTGTGATATAATAGCTTCAGTAAAATAATTGTAATCAAGTGTAGATACGTTAACAAATTATTTTACATAATGACAAAATTTTATGGCCCCGTGCCCTGTTCCCCTTTGGTGTACGGTAGTTCCGCCACTGAAGACTAGTTTATTTTAAATGTGAATTATCAATCGGTTTTCTTGACATGCCGTTTAAGAATTTGTGAATATTTCGGTGATTACACCGGTACTCAGAAAGCTTCGTGTTCCAATCCAAGTTCGCCAAGAAAAAACCCCATTGGTGTACGTTTCAGGCCCAAATTTTCAACCTTATTGACAATCTTGTTTTTGATATTCCGTAATCTCAACGAAGCATGTATGAATGTCGCTACAAATTGATTGATAATTAATATTAATGGTGTTTGTTTTATTTGTGCTTACCGCAAAGAGGTAGAAGAATCCCGAAAATGAACACCAATAATGATTTGAACATGTATGCAACGAAATAACCCCCAGCTAAGATCAACAATACTGAAACAATTGGGTGTTTCTTTTTGAATTCAGCAGCAACATAATGTTCGTTGGTTACATAGAAAAATACCATAAATAAGACAGCAGTTACCAAAAATCCACAAGTCATTTTAACCGGATGGATGACTCTGTAAACGAAAATTATCACCCTTACGGGATTTTTTATTGTTTAATTAAACTTACCCGACTATGACGAATATAATAAGGGACATTAAAAAATAATTCGACTGGTAATAGAGTAGATTACTGGCCACACGATTACCCCATTTTTCCAGATCGTTTATATTTGGTATTTGAAACCGTGCTGATTCTAATAGGAAATCGTCTAAACTCCTCAAGGGGGCTACTTCAAAGCCCGTTGTTTTACTCATATTATCACCCTCAATTTATTTCACAAAATCAAAATTCTTTTTATTGCTACGTAATTTATATTTATATCACTTGTGACACATCTGTCAATATTTTGGATGCTCGAGTGTTTGTGTACAGTGTGTACACGCACCGATCATCAATTGGTTCAAAGTTTATTTGTATACGCTTGATTATTTAAACTGATTTAATTAAACCCAATATCGAGATTATGGATTAATGCCCCTTGTATGCAAATAAAAATAACTTTTTTTTCAATATTTTACTTGGTTTTTTCAAAATACAAGAAAAAGTATTGCACACATACAGGATGTACAAAGCTACTCCTCCACAAGCAGTTGGCCATGCCTTTGGTTACTTAGGAGTCTTAGGACCGTAGCTCAGTTCGGCTGACTGGTCGAAAGAAATGAAGTTGGCGCTGCTGTTGGCACCAACGTTGGAAATTGGCCTTGTGTTGTCTTTTTTTTAACAAAACATCAAAGGAATTGGCGCCAACGTTTGTCTAGTCATCCACACGGTTGAAACTTATTTCATTCTAAGGATGGCTCCACACATTGGTCCCAACATTGGTGAAAACATACTCACGATGGACGAGTAATTTTGTTAAAGTAGTTCCAAGCAGAGCCAACTTGTCAACGGATGCCCTTAGAATGACATAAGTCATTTTTTGTCTTTGAGCTATTTCTTTCCGTAGCAACCAGCGCCAATGCGGTAAAAATTGGCGTTTTCTCAAAAGCAGCAATTTAGATCAACTATACTAAATTTGATCCAAGGACTCAAGGAGATAATTGCATTTTTTATTGACAGAAAAGTTACTATAGACATGTAAATATATCTGTGTATACCAACCTGAGGCCTTTATAATTCCTAGATTTTAACAAGTACATTCAGGGAATTTAGTGTTGTGTCAAGATTCAATCACCTTCGTGGACCCCGTATAGACAGCGTTGCGTTAAAAAATCAAACAAGCTTTGGGATTTAGTATACACACTATACACCCTGTAGATTCGCTTAATTCTATCGATATGGCAACCATAGACATGGCAACATTGCTCCTCCATTTTGTCGTAACGTCATTTTAAAGAACTGTCAATCTTTACATTTGTCGGCATTTGTCACATCTAAAAATACAAACTTTTGTAATTTTTTTAATTTAAAAACAGACAACGCACAATTCAAAACAATCTTCCGTGCTAATTAACCAACGATATTCCTCATTAAAGGTATTGAGATATAGTAGTGTAAATAATCAAAAAAAAAATTATACGTGGTATGTAAAAGTCATATGCTTTTTATTTGATTATTAATTTTATTATTATCGTGTTTGTTTATTTTTATTAATTACGTTTATGTTAATGAATCAGATGCCTATTAGGAAGACGGCAAAGAATCAAGAGAATTCAGAAATATCAAATATGGATGATATAGAGGAGCGTGCAAAATCATTTTTTGAAAAATTATTCGGCGATATTAGTAAAACATCAGCGTCAAAACAGATTATTTTGGGTGCTTCCAGTGGATGGTAAATATTTTTAAAATTTCGTCCAAAAATAATCGTTATAAATACACATACGAAGACTATTATTAATATTATTCATATCTAATTTTAGGGTGACAGGATTTCTGGCTATGCGTGTTGGTAAAACAGCAGCCCTAGCATTAGGTGGTGGTATAATATTATTAGAAATAGCTAATGAAAAAGGTTATATTAAAATAAATTGGGATAAAGTAAATAGGAAGTTGGATAAAGTTACTGATAAAGTTGAGGAAAAGATAACTGGTCAAGGTCCAGGTTGGATGGATAAGGTAAATTAAAATTAACGAATATTTACAGAAATTAATGAAGGTCTTGTGATAGTATTTTACAAATCCTTTATTTTTAATAAATTATTTATTTAAATACAGACCATACCTAAAGTCAAGTTAAAAAAATCTAAATGATTTTAGGTGATGGCCTTTGCCTATACACATACACCTTTTACCAGTGGTTTTGTTGGAGGGTTTTTAATTGGTCTGGCTTCACATTGATCCCCTTTATTTGTACATAGTTAATTAGATAGACAAAAATATATTTAAAAATACGTTGTTATTTTAGTTTTTCTTGAAAAGATTCTAATTATAAATTTCAACAGGTTGAAAGATTTGCTGAAAGACAAGTTGATAAAGGTGAAAAATTAATTAGAAAAAATCAAAAACGAGCTAAAACATGGTGGGAATCATTAAATGGAGACTCATGTAAATTCAAAGAAGTACATATATTTCTTGTATCATTTGTTGCTGGTGTTGCTATCGGTATTGGAACATCTTAAATATTAATTTATCTTATTTATTCTCTCATTAATGTTAATCGAAAAGTATTGGATCTGTAATAAGTAATTTTAGTATACATATTTAAAAAGCTTTTTGTTGAGTGATCATTAATTATAGATTGTATTAATGCAACTATTTGATCGTTAATTACGTAGAACAAATCGAATTTAATTTGCGAAATAATGAAGTAATAAAATTTTTATCAAAAAAGTTAGGGTTTTTTTTGAATTAGTTTTAATGAATCATCGCGTCAACTGTGGTGTATTATTTCTTTGTTTTTAAAACAGAGTTTCCCAAAATCAAGATTGACTTGCTACAAAGTTAGCAGTTTTGAATCTTTACATATTTGGAGTTTGTGATAAATCGATCGGTTCAGATTGTTCAGAATATTTAGAACTTGGCAATAGTTGAAATTTCTTACAAGAAATTGTTCTATAAAAAATTGTGATGGGGGGTGTTCAAAAGTTTGAGAGCCACTGGTCGGGGGCAATCTGACAACATTGATGGCGCAAGCGTTGCTTTGGTGTTGAATTTGACACTTGAGGTTATGTTACATGTCTCAGATTGCAATTGATTAATTTTTCTATGGATCGTTTATCTTGTGTTGATTTAGATAAAATATGAGTAGATTGCCAAAAATTTTTGGAACTTGTTTGAATATTTCAAAAAACTGCATAATTTCGTCTATTAGCTAGCCTAAATAGATCGATCGGTGAAGTGTTTTACAACATTTTTAGTTTGTATTTATTTATTTTCTTTTAAGAAATATGCGTTTTAATGACAAGGAATTAATGAAATTTGGGGAGAATAAACCAGATTTAGAGGGTGTATTGCATCATATGCGGCCATTAGAGAACGATTGGTCTGTTTGGTATCAACAGCCAACATTTAAAGAACGTCATTTTAAATTAATGGCAAATTTATTGTTCTATTATCGCGTCAATGAACCAGAACCGCTGGGTGTTTTAGTTTTAGAAAATGCACAAGTTGCGTACGAACGTCCACATAAAGGTATACCATTTGCATTCTCATTAACATTTAAAGTTAATGATAAATTTAAAGATAACGAAGCAAAGCATATATTTAGTTGTCGTTGTGATGATGATGTTAACAAATGGGTATCAGCATTAAAAGTGCATTCGTACGAGTATTGGCGTTCGCAATACATCATATTGAAAACGAAAATTAGCATGAAAACTGGACAAGATCCTATATTAGACTATATGAAAACTAAATACACGAATCACGAGAAAATCGATAGTAAAATTCGAAAATATAAAGAAGTAAAAAAATCCAAATTCTACAGTCACATTGAAGAGACAACATTGACAACCTACCAACAAACAACAACACAAACGAAACATATTTCCGCGACTAGTGAAATGAGAGTTGAAAATTTAATCGATTTATAAGAAAATCTGCTTCATATTTACAAATGATCTCTAAGCTTTATCATCGAAAACTATCTCAAACAATAAACATAATTGTTACCACATAACTGCAAAACAATACAACTTAAAAGTTTTATATAACAATAAAACAAATGATAAATTAAAAAAAATCGTTTCTTATCCATTCAACCCGCAATTTTTCCCAAATCCTGTATTTTCAAAACAATTAGCATCGTGCAGTGACGTAGAATCCAGGTCCGTCTTCAGTTAGGAAAATTTTTAGTTTCGACAGAGATCGGGTTTCTTCAGTGAACGTATGCGATTGGTTGATTGCCAGATCGGCGGCCAGCCAATTAAATACAATTCACAGGTAGTTAAGGGTATTATCGCGTACGAAAGCCATAAATCACTCAATAATTGCCTATTGTGGTAGACGACTGACGTGGCGGTACTTCAAAAATGTGAGAAAAATCAACTTATACCAAACAAACAAGTGAATATTTCGTTGATTACAACAATAAACGGGTAAGTTTTGAAACTATATACATTTAAAAAAAGGGTTAAATAGAGAGATAAATGAGTAATTAGGAAAACAAAACGTTTTAGTTACTTCCAATATTTAACCGCACAATAGTTAATAACAACATTATTTAAGATTAGCGGAAATTGTGGGTAGATCCAATGGGGTAAGGGGTTTTAGACTTAAGTCACGATAGTCCAAAACGCTGTCATGACTCGAACTTTACACTGTAATAAAGAATTTGGACCGATACCTACAATTTTCTCGTTGCACCGAGAAAAAGGGGGTGTTGTTCAATGGGTATAAAGTTTTAGATTCGATACTCGGTACCCCAGGAAACTGATCCAACTCGAATTTTACAATTTGGCAAAAAAATAATGAAGTTTTCTTATGATTTGAGAATGCTTTTATTATCTTCACTCCACATTTCTTGTTGTTTTAATCCTAATTTGTTTTATTTTACGTGTCATAAATGCGGTCATTGTTGATATTTATAGGGGGTGTCAATAATATACGATACAAATAATTTCGAATTTGACTCCTCACAGAAAATGGTGATGTCACCGCCATATACTTAATGAAAAGAATGCAGAATGTTGCAATCAGTCTTTATCATTACATAATATACCTAAGATATGTTTCAGTAGTAATCGCAATACAGGGTTGTCCAACGTTTTCCGCCTTGAATTTGTTACGTAGGATCGCAGCTTGGTTCATACTCTTCTAAATTTGACATTCGTTAACGTATTTTTACAAGGAAAACAATCAGGCGAATCTAACTACGGCCCTACGTACGTCCTTTATAATTTATAAACAACCGCTAAGGCCCGGTTGTACCAAATGTCGTTTAACTAGCGTTTAAGTAAACGAAGTTTGAGCGTTGTACCACGACTTTGTCAATAACGTTTAGCTAAACGAGTTTAAGATAAAGTTGGTATTAAAATTGGGAGAAAATTCCCAAGTAGCTACAAAATGGGGACTATCGTCACAAAACGTAAAGTTAAAATTACCATTTCAGTTGGAGAAAGCGCATTATTTTTATAAAAAAAGATAATATTTAAATATATTTGAAACAGATGGAGTTAACCGGGGCCGTCGAGAGCAATATCAGAAAAAATGACCATAAAGCTAACAAATAGTATTATTGAAAAATACATTTATAATTAAAATTTTATAAATGCAACACACATTACAGTCAAAAAATAAGTTTAAACTGGCTTTAAATATGACTTAAACGACGGCAAATCACCGTTTAATTTGATCGACGTTTAAACGTCAGTTTAATTTTAAGCGCACTTGATACAACGCTGTTTTGCTGTTAAACGCCGTTCAAATTTAAACGAGATTGGTATAACTGGGCTTAGTGGTTTCAATATGACCGCATGACGGCAGGTTTGTTTTGATTCTTGATGGTTTGGCGGGCTGTTGGTATATTTGAATTAATAAAAATTGATTGGTTGAAAGTTTATAACCGTTAATATTTTAACCAATTGGAGAATAGTTGAAAATTTTAAATTTATTCGACAGCGCCACCGTTATTTTGGTACACGTTAACAAGTGAAATGTTGTATAAAATAAAAACTTTTTGTTTATAGAGAAAACTAAATAATATTTTTTTTTGGGGAATAAACCATGGATGGTATACGTTCATTGCCGTCAACATCAAGTCAAATTGAATATGTAAGTGACAATAAATTTATATAATTTGTTGCTGTTGCGTACATACACAGTTGATTTTAAATATTTTTTATAACATGATTCGCTTATGCTTATTTGTCTGTTATCTAGCAAATTGATAATCAGCATCATCGAAAAAGTTACCCTTTATGTCCGCCAAAGCCCGTCAAAACAGGCAGAAGACGTGTTATATATAAACCTGACCATGTACAAGCCAATATCGCAAGAGCTGTATTCTTTAAAATACCAGGTTTATTACAGATTTCCCACAAATAGATCTCAATTTATAACAGTTTATATATTTTTGTTTTAGTTTCATTAAGTAGACTTTACAATCAGAATATTGAATTAACATATTTCGACCAAATGTTTATCATCAACTATGTGGTTGGCGAAGGTTCATTTGGTAAAGTATTCCAAGCTGTATCTCGTGAAGATGGTAAAGTTTATGCTATTAAACAGTTTAAAAACGAGAAAGATCGTACCTTTGGTCTGGCCGAGGTGCGCAATTTTGAGAAAGTCGGCGAACATAGGAATTGTGTGAAATATTTTCTTTCATGGGAAGAAAATAGTATTATTTATATTCAAATGGAGTGTGGTCAAATGACATTAACATCATATCTTTATTGTAACGTTAGTAATGCACGATTGATTGAATTATTATATGATATATTAAATGGTCTTAATTTCTTGCACAAGAAGAACTTAATACATCTTGACGTGAAACCAGAGAATATCATAATAAGCAAAGGATATTATAAATTGGCTGATTTTGGTTTGCTTGTTGATTTAAATGAAGTTAATAGGACTGGATTATTTACGAAACCTAAACCAATCGTTAATTTTTTTTTCAGGACAAACGTAATAAGATTTCTTCGTTATCTGACGGTGATTCAAAATATTTAGCAGTGGAAGTACTGGATAGAATCTACACATATGCTTGCGATATATTCAGTTTAGGTATAAGTGTCTTAACAATAATCACAAAGATACCATTACCAGCATCCGGTCCAGAATGGAAAGAATTACGTTGTGGTAAAATACCAAACAATTACAATAACCGTACGAACATTTTTAATAAATATAAGCGTAACTGTTAATATAATCAATGTTTTAGTTTTAAATCAATGTACAGCACCACAAATTGCGCATATTATCAATCAAATGATGTTGGTTTATCATGCGCGGCCAACAGCTGAAATCATTTTGAATTATCCAATATTTGCACGTAATAAGGAATTAAAGGAACCACGAAAGCATCGTGTCGTAAGTTTTTATTTATTATTATTTGTGACCTGTCACATGGAAACGGACCTTATCTTGTTGACAATTTCCCTCATTATAAAAATTGACTGAGTTACACAAGTTTGAAGTCGATGAAATGAAAAAGCTCAATTTGAGAAAAATTAAAAGTTTTACAAATAAAATCAGTCAAATTTCTTGATTTTTTCCATATTTACAATCAAGTATAATGTATTAAAATCCATATTTTCGTACAGTCTAAGAATTGCAATTTTTTATTACATCAAAAACAAAAAACTTGATTTTTCATCCCAAATCACGAAAAACGTTTGTCCTGAAAAATTTGTCTTGAAGTTAAGGTCGCTTTTCATGTGACGGGCCACACATACAAATGAATAATTAATATACAAACAATTTATTAACAGGGTTGGTGTAGTCGTATTAGTTATCCAGGTGAAGGTAATCATTTTACAGAAACACCAAAACGTAATTTCTTTACAACAGCAGAAGCCTGGTAAGTCATAATAGTTATAAATTGTTTTATAAAATTGATTAATAATTTAAAAGGCCCGGTAGTACTGATAATGAGGAAATTAAACCAATTGAAGTGATGCCTCGGGTAGAGAATCTTGATACAAAATCAGTCCGAAGAATCCGATTATTCCGTTAATAATTACATTTTATTATTAAAATATTAATTGTGATCTCATATTCATATGTGATATTCTAAAAATAATCAGTATATAATTTTCAGTTATATTTTGTGGAGCTCAATTTACAAAGGGCTTCCAAATAATTGTTCTTACAAAGCTATATTACGCATTAATTAATTAAAATTGTAGGTTATATATATATATTTACTTAATCGTTACTTTAAATTTGTTATTTATAAATCAAAATATTTGGTATGTTACATACTGCTGTTTATATCGTTGATTTTATATCTATGTTTTATAATAATATTTTTATCACAAATAGAATGTAGGAATAAATTTGCAATATTTTTTGTGATCGATTAATTTGTGATTTAGGAAAAAACCTATTTTTTAGTACATTTATCAAATCAACCAAATAAACCAAAATAAAACAATATTACTTCCATTTACAAATAGTAATAATACAATTGAGAGTTGATGTTTTTTTGTTAGTAGTTTGAAAGGGTTCTAAAATTGTGTTGTATTAATTACCAAAATTTAAAATTAAACTATTTTCATACTAATTTGAGAACTGTTCTGTCAACATCTAATTACCCATACTTCCTTTAGACGTCTGTAAAGCAACGAGAATAATTAACGAATATAATAATGAATTAATTCGAGATATTACCAGATAAATACCAACAATTAAACCAAACAAACCAATAGCACTACCGAAAATCTCGACAATTAATATTTTAACGAATAATGACGAATTTGCAGCATCAGCAATAGCAGCACCAGAACCGACAACGCCTACACATAAACCACAAAATAAATTCACCAAACCAACACATAAACCAGCACCGAATATTATGTGTGCACCCATATAGTTTTTCGCATAAATATTCTCATCATTGTCTGCCCTAGTGGTACTGTATTCCTAAATTTAAAAAAATCTTCAGTAATTCAACAAAACAAAATCAAAGTAGACTTACAGACAAGTTACTTGATAGTACAATTGCTGTGATTAGGCCGTAAATGGCGACAGCTTCGCAGAAGATGATCGAGATGAGATTTTTCGTTTTTATACGGGGCGCTTTAACACCAGCACCGACGATACTGACACCAGTCGTGTGAATACCCCTAAAATTCTAACTGTTTAGCGAATTTTTAGGATTAAATTGTTTGTTTTTATAACATACCCGGCAGCCCCTACAACTGACAGTGATACGGATAGGCCGACTCCCACTGAGGCCCACATATAGGGCGTTATATTTTCCAACAACCTGCAATTTTATTTTTGATGAAAATTGAGTTTAAATCGAAAAATAATTTTACCATCCAAGACTGACTTGTTCTCCTTTACCAGTTAAAACATAATACAAAACTGAAATGTTAATAATGATTGTCACATGACTGCATATCACACCTTTTATTACGACAATATCTTACCAAAAATTGTCACAACGACCGATGTGAGGACAGTTCCAGTGTATACCAGAGTGTACCGCATTTCTTTTAAATTAATTAGTCTGAATTTTAAAAAAAAATATATGTAAACGAGAAAATTTTAGAATACCATCACTTCACCTCACCTGTATATACGAAATAAAACTAAGGTAACATTTATCGCGTTTATCTTTTAAATAACGGGAGGGGATAGATAACAAAAACCAATAAATGAGCTATGAAGAATAAATGTTATTATATGCTCGAAAAATACATCTTTCTTCTTTTTCGTGTTGAATTGTTTTATTTTAAAGATTCTACTTTCACTGAAGTTTTCCTTTATATTGTCTTTAAATATTGGAAGGCACAAACCTACTTTTATCACATGATATAAGTGCATAGCACTGTAATAAATATAAGAAATTCACTAATTTATAGTTCAATCGAAATTTAAATAGTAAAAATTTATACATTTAAATAATTTTATAAATTGATTACACATAATTATAAAATCGCAAATTTACACAGGGCGTCCCAAAGTCAAACAATATCACGATAAATATTCCTTTGATTTACAACAAACTTTACGTTACAGTGTGGCCAGATTTAGAGGAATATGTTCTAATTTTAAATTTATCAATAAATATTTGATTTTTTTTCTAGTTTCCAACTGCTTCGCTAAATTTAAATTGATAAAAAATATATGTTCTATAAAAGTCTTTATCTACGACTTATATATAAAGTGACTGTCATACTTGTGTCTTTTACAATATAATGCCCCATAGTATTTCCTACTATTTTCAGATTGGCTTACAAGAGGGAATAATGGTTCATTATATCAGTTCGTAAGCCAATCAGAAGATAGTAGTTGAATCATTATTTCTCTCTAATGTCAAAAAGCAGTGTAACGATAAAAATAAATAAAGCGACAATTTTAACAAATACTTAGTTGTAAGAATATGTAAACGTAGTATTTACAATAGAAAGTGACCAAGAAGACGATTTTAGTAGTAGTATTCTGGTACACCACCAGTACACTTAGAAATAAGTCGTAGATAAAGTATAGTATACAACTCGCTATAATGTGTGCTGTTATTACCTGGAATGATTACTCGCTCCGTTCGCTCGTGTTGTAACATTCATTCATGGTAATAATAGCACTCATTATAGCCTCGTTGTATAATATGCTGTTAAATACAATCAAATAGTAGTATTTCTTGTTACACTACACTGAAAAACAATTATAAATCGTTGTGTAATGAGAACAGTAGCCGAATATTTAAAAATTTTGGCCGCTACAGAGAGACGTCCTGTATTTATCGTTGTATTCAATAGAATGATACATAGAAATTACTAAATTACAAGAAGACGATTTAGGAACACTAACAATAAAATAAATATTTACAACATAAAATTATGGACAATTAAAATCATCATTTTGTTCTGATTTAACTCGATTATTCGATGATGTTGGTATACTATTACCCATTCGTAGTATATATGGTATAACACTATCAATTTGAACTTGTCCTATTAGGCCGGCGAAAAATAATTCTTCTAAAATTGATGGTTCTAAACCACGTAATGTTGGCAATCTCAACAATAATCTATAATCATATTATTAATAATGTTTTGAATTTAAAAAAAAATCAATTACCTAGGAAAGCGATCTGGATCATCTGGATACGTTGAATGTGTATAGCTTCTCAACGCTTGAAATGATTTCTCTTGTAATTTTTCAATATGTTTCTTTAATAATATATCGATTTGATCTATTGAAAATAATGTTATCACTTTTAAATAAGCAAATTCGTGATCGTCAACATTCAATTTACACATTGACGTCACAAAATCTTGTAATTTGACAATATGTTCTGTAACACGTTTTACTTTAATTGCAGACATTTTATCTTGTGCAATTAATGAATGTAAATGACTTATTAATGCTGATACAATTGTTGATAATGATAATGATTTTGAACATTGCGATAATCCTAATACAAATAATTCAGCCCAACAACTGCGCAACAATTGGATTTGTATATCGTTTGTTAAATATTGAAAAGCCGGTAGGTTTTTCGTCCAATGTACTGATAAAAACAATAATCTACTACCACTTTCGCATATATAATGAATATTTAAATACGGTGGTACCGGACCAGGCATTTGTAAATTAAAATTTATGTTATGTTCGTGTAATATTGGACCGTCATATTCAAAACAATTATCATCGGTTTGTAAAGTTGCTATATCAGTACCATTCATACACTGTACACGTGCCATTGTATCCAATGCTTTCGATATTAATTGTTTATCACGTGCTACAATTAGTGCGTCAGTTAATTCAGCACCATTACCAGTATTTGTACTGTCCATCGATATATCGTCTTCAATACTAATCTGACCTGGTGATAGATGAAATGGTAGATCGTTAGTATGACCTTAAATTAAATTAAATCGAAAATTAATTAATATTAATCTAACATATTGTAACGATGCTTTACTAATTCGTTTATTTAAAAATTGTAAACTCAAATCGCATGGATTGAACGGCGTCGGGTAGAGTCCTGGTGAATAATTGTTGAGATCTTTTCTAATAAATATCTTGTTAACGTTATTTGTATTGTAATTATTTCCTATATTGTTTGTATATTCCTTCTTATCAATGATTGGTTTCCTTTCGTGTTGTACAGCTGAAATATAAATAAATTATTTAAACAATATTTATTGAATTGTTATAAATAAACATACAATCACTTCTCATTCCACAGGCTAAACATTTTTGTAGACGACAATACTGGCAGCGGTTCCTGTGGTGTTTGGTGACTTCACAATTTTTACTACCGCGACATTGGTATCCTAATTGTTTTCTAATAGAACGTTTGAAAAATCCTTTACAACCTTCACAACTGATGGCCCCATAATGCCGCCCGGATGCACGATCACCACAGACAACACACAATTCAACTGTTAAACATAAATTCGCCCTTATTTTATCATTTATAATCATATGTGTTTTTATATTACTGTTATCATTTAATAGTTCTGATTTGATACCGTGTTCTATATCCATTTTTGTGACAACGACGATCAATTTTATATATATGCCATATTATTCGCACTGATATTTACACTAAAAAAAACACTCAACAAAATCATAAAAACCATGCGACCTTTCAATAAATTTCTTTAACGAAACAGGAATTATGCTTTGAACAGGGTTCATGACCTTACACCTGCTAGTGGCCAGGTACACACTCGACAACGTTGCCATGTCTACAATTTTTCCGAAATACTACAGATCACCAATTAAACGCACTTGAAAATTCGCTAAATCTACCGAAATAAACAACAAACGGCAATGGGAACTCATTGAAAACTCCAATGATAACCGTACTAAAACACCCAAAATCAATATTCGAATTGATCAAAATAAAAATCCATTAATTTAAGAGGTATAGCGAGAATTTTCAGCAAATTTTAGAAAAACGCAAAGTCCAATCGACCATATCGGCCTGGCGCTCGAGCGTCAATTGTCAACTAACGTATACTACAACCAAATTTCTAGAGCATTAACAAAACTACAAATTATAAGTTTCATCAAGAAAAAATGATAAAAATGCAACCAAACTTATTTATGCAATTACCGAAGCGTTATAGTTATAGTTATTATGTACCACTTTATTAATATGTGATAATGTGATAATAAAATGTATTAAAATTTAAATTTGTTCAGTTCACTAGAAATGTGGATAGAGTATAACTCATTTTTCACAGCTTACACGGCGTTTTTGAAAAATAACGGGGTTTGCGCGAAATTCAAAATCAATCCTGTCAAATTTATCCCAATATTGTGGAGCAAACTGTAATTTTTACTATAACTATGTAACAATAATGTTGATGAAATTCATAACTTAAAATTTCGATTTATTATCGGTAAATTGTTGATTGTTTCAAATTTTACAGTTAATCTTATTTATAAATATTTGTTCTAAATTTCTAAATCAGAGTCCAAAGTTTACCTATTTGAATTTTATACGTTTTAGAAGAAAGAATTAGTTTTCTCGTATATTTATAGATAATTAACAGGTGATTTTGTCAAAAGATTATTTATAACAGACGAACGCCAACGAAGTAATTGTCTTCGGTGTTCCTCATCAGTTTATTTGATTTAATTTTATTTAATGTTATTTTTTTTGGAACTTCCTTTATTTGCATATCACAAACATTTTTAGGTAAAGTTATGATTATTTTTTGTATATTTTTGTGAATAATTTTTGTATATTTTAGAATATTTAACAAGAGCCTATTACCATAACCTCAAAATGGTGAGTACTCCGTTTTGATATTTTTCTATTATTGTGTGGAAAATTTTGTATAAAAATACAGTAAATCAGAATATTAATTGGTTGAATTTAATGTTGTTAATAAATTCACCATTCTAGATTGTAGTTTTTAGTCATTTAAAATACAAAATTTTTAGGTTATATTCAGGTAATTGTCGTAAAAATAGACAATAACAAAGATTTTATAAAAGTATTCTAACTGAAATATAAGATTTCAGTGTAGGATCGCGAAAAAAAACACTTTTATTCTAAATCAGAGCACTAATAATTTGATAGATTCAGGTATTTGCGATAGCTTCAATTGATTCACCGCATGGCATTTTGTGATATAGTCAATCTATTTTAATTTGGTTAACTTGGCTTGTCGCTAATATACTCAAATATATTCAAAATTAATTTTTTGAAATTGTCGTAGGTGTTGATTAACGGTGCATCAGTACAAAATAATTCACGGACAATAATAAAATTATTAGAAAAGAATTTAGTACAAAAAGATTATGTTGATTATCAATTTATACAATTGAGTAAAATACCAACATTACATTTTCAAACAGCATTACCACGTTTATCAATACCAGAATTGAAATTAACGTGCGAACGTTATTTATCAGCACAACGTCCATTATTAATAGATGAAGCATATCGTAAAACTGAATCAAATGTAAAACAATTCCGTGATGGTGTTGGCATAAATTTACAAAGATTATTAAAAGAACATGATGATAAAAATAAACATACAAGTTATATATCTGAATTGTGGTTTGATAAATATTTAAAAGACAGAAAGCCATTGCCTTTGAATTATAATCCAATATTGACACTACATAATGACGAACGTAGTGAATATAATGATCAGTTAATACGTACAACAAATTTAATAATAAGCTCATTAAGATTTTATAAATCATTAAAATCGGATTTATTAGAGCCGGATGTATTTCACCTGAATCCGAAAAAAAGTGATACAGAAAAGTTTCGTTATATATGCAGTAAATTACCGCCAAAATTAGCCTACATTGTTGCATATTTATATAAAGCTTTCCCATTAGATATGAGTCAATATCCGAATTTATTTAATTCAACTAGAATACCAGAAATTGATAAAGATCGTTTAGTATCAAATGATGATGGCAGACATATAACTGTTCAATATAAAGGTAATTTCTATGCAATTAACGTATTAAATAAAAGTAACGATATATTACCACCTGACGAAATAATGGGCAAATTAAAATTAATATTAAATTCAAATAAACCATCATGTGAGTATCCAATCGGTGTATTAACAACATTAGAACGCAATAAATGGGCAACAATACGACATGAATTGGCTGAGAATGGCAATGATCAACAATTAAAATTAATTGATACAGCCTTGTTTCATGTGTGTCTTGATCCAGAAAAGCCCGGTAAAGATCCATATTTAATAACAAAACAATTTCTACATGGTGATGGTAAAAATCGATGGTTCGATAAATCATTTTCATTAATTGTTGCTGCTGATGGTAATGCGGCTGTTAATTTTGAACATGCATGGGGTGATGGAGTTGCTGTTCTACGTTATGCACAAGATATTTTTAAAGATTCAATTGATAAACCAAATGTACATCCTAATACTCAAATTAAATTCAATGATCCATCGTCTATTCAACCTCTAGGTAGTTAAAAAAAAATGAAATAAAAACAAATAATTTTTAACCGGTTCGTCCAGATCAACAATTTTTACATAATAGAAATCTTAACTTTTTTTATATTTTTACGGAAATATTTAAAACTTAAAAAGATACACTACGTTTCAATTAAGAGAATCATCGTTATTTTGCTCTTATTTATAGAAAAATAAACAAATCCATAATCACAAAATGTCCGTTCTTCCTGTCTTCATAGGGCCCTCAAATAATAACAATAAACTGAGTCATAAAAATTAGACTATTTAGACACTTTTAGTCGATTTTGGGGAGGAGTTTCATCTTTAACTATCAATGAATTTTTCCATTTCGTCATCAAATTGAAAGATTCAGTGTTTTTTAATCAATTTTAGCGCTAAATTCTCGACTATCATACTAGGATTTTACAAATTTTTGTTCTAAGTCATCAATTCTTTGGTGATTTTGCTTTTGAATTGTGATAAGAAGACAGTTTCGCACTCGTAGCCTATTTTTGAGATTAATTCTCAAAAGATAAGTCAAGATTTAGACCATCTTAATGTAGGTTTTGAGAATTTCCGTTCTTGACCATCAATTTTAGAGAATTATACTGTTGAATCTTTAAGGGGATGCTGCAGTCCGGCCGCTATTCAATGTCCGTAAAAGTGACAATTTTTCATTTTTCTTTAATCATCCATTTCTCCCTTGTTTTCTGAGATATTCAAATGCTGTAACCAGCGTTGAATTGGGCGTTTTATGGTGCATCCGAAGGAGTTTCTTATTTTCACTAAATTCCAATTTTTTGGATATCGAATAGAGGCCGGGTTCCGGCTTGTCCTTAAAGAGAGAAGACTTCATCAACTGTAGTCGATTTTTGAGATATTTTTTCCTATAGCATCAACTCTTTGGGCATTTTAAATTCTAAAAAAGAAACGATTTCAACCCTTCTAGGCGATTTTCAAACAGAACTCTGAACTTTTGCCGTAGATTTTAAGACACTTTTATCCTAAATCATCAACTTTTAATAGATTTTTCTCTTTAATCTTGAAATTGATTATACACTTTATGAGACAAATACTAAACCTAAATATCATGATTACTGACGAAAAATCGGACATTTTCTTATTGAAAAAAATTAGACAAGGGAGAGTAAAAGTGTTTCTTCAACAATACACACAAACATGGCATAATTCTCTTTTCATATGAGAGATGTTCATAATTGAAGTGCATTTAAACAAGCAAAATGCTGAAACTTTGGAAAAAACTTCCTGCTTTTACACAACGTCTTATCTAGATGCCACTCAAAATCTTTTGACCAAGAAATGGTTGGCTCACAGAAATGTTGTTTTTGCTAAGCATAAAGATCCGGCGTTTACACATCGTTCCACTCAAAATGTTTTTAGCCAATCAAAATCAACGTTTTTTTTCCCTCAAATTATTGTTACTGTAAAAGTTGCTTTACCTTCCAAAAAACGTGCCCTACTTGGAATAGTTTTCTTGCTACGGCCCTGTAAGGAAGGGTTCACTCATAGAATTGTTGTTTTTGCTAAATATGAAGATTGGACCTCGTCACTTTAGAAGATAAACTTTGCGTTAGAAGAATTTGGGTTAGCTAAAAGCATTATTGATTTTTTGGCCAGTGTCTCTTTGCGAACTTGAGTAAAAGCACAGCGAAGCTATTTTCAATAATTTTTTTATGGATGGGTTTAGAATTCTTCATTAATTTTTTAATTAAATAATAGTTCTTTTAATTATGCATTTCTTTAACTTCCCGATAACTTGCTATTTTCTATTATTTAAAGATAACACAACCTTGACTACAGATTAATTCTTTTTCGAAAGCAAATCTAGAAACTTGGGTTAGAAAAACACAGACACGCAATTTTTTTTTTGTTTTTATCGAAGCAATTGTGTTTTTTTAACGTTTGCTTGACAATTTAGATTTATGCCTTTGTTATTTTTGAAATCTTTCAAAATCCGTCACATTCAAGGAAACTCGGTATGAGGTGTAATGTCTCAAAAGTTTCTATTTTGTATTAAATTCAACAATACCGGGTGGTTCACCTAAAACGAAAAGTTCTTAAGGTAACTCCCAATAATTGTCGAGCGCGTCGAAAAATATTTCAAGGATTTAGATTTAGGTCCCTAGAGAACATTTTACCAAAATTAAAACCGCTTAGCTCATTTTGAAGTTGGTCAAAAATCGCTCGTTTTTGACAATGTCACGATTTTCAAAAACTAGTTATACATGTTAAAAGGCTTAGAGTGACTTGGCACCCCCCCAACATTGATTTTTTTCGTTTTTCTCTATTTTATTCTTGAACAGATGGGAATGTTTCGCATTTTTTCTAAAACGCAATGGAGAAAAACGAACAAAATCAATGGTGGGAGTTGTTTTACGTGTTTAGTTCGTTTTTGAAAATCGCAATTGTATCCAAAACGAGCGTTTTTGACCAACTTCCAAATGAGCTATGAGGTTGTAATTTTGCTAAAATGGTCTCCAGGTACCACTCTACAAATATTTGAAATATTTTTCGAATTGCTCCGCAAATAATGGGAGTTGCCATAAGAATATTTGATATTTGATATTTATTTTGCTGGTAGTAGAGGTAAGATAAAAATAATGATGATGAGCAAGAGTATTAACCGGTTATTCAAATAGAAGTTTGTTTTTATTTCAAATCAAAAAAATACCATTGAACTTTATTTATGTTAATATGACTGTTTTTTTTAATTATTTTGTCAAAAACATAGACATTAATTTAAACGATAGCTTGAAAAACTATATAAAAGAGACTGAACAAGACTATAAAAAAATTTGCGATAATTTAGATGTGAATTATACAGTATTCGAAGGTACTGGAAAGAATATTTGTAAGAAAAATGCTGTCAGTCCTGATGCTATTATGCAATTAGCATTTCAGGTAATCATATTATGAATCAATGAAAACAGTAAATGAAAATTCATTATTAGGTCGCTTATCATAAAATTACCGGCAAATTCGTTTCAACATATGAATCATGCAGCACTGCCGCTTTCCGTCATGGTAGAACCGAAGCAATACGGCCCTGTACAACGGCAACTAAAGTAATATTATCTCTACACACATACTGCCTTGTTGCTCTAAAAGTCGACAAAGTTGGTCAAAAATCGCTCGTTTCTAACGATAACGCGGTATTCAAATACACTTTAAACGACTAAAAATGACTCATTAACCCTCCCATCATTGATTTGTTTTTTTCTCCATTTTATTCTGGAATAGGTGGGAACGTTCCGCATTTTTTCCTAGAATGCATGGAGAAAAACGAAAAAAAAATATGTTGGGAGGATCTTCGAGGCATCCTTGGTTGTTTTGCTTGTTTAGCTCGTTTTTCGAAACCATGACCTTATCCAAAACGAAAGTCTTTTGACCTACTTCCTAATGACCTACGAGGTTTTAATTTTGCTAAAATGACCTCTAGACACCCCCCTATAGATCCATGTAATATTTTTCGAATCACTCGCCAATTAATAGGAGTTTGATACGAATCGTGTACTTTTACAGCGACAGGGCGATATACATTGGAATTAATTTGATTTAATGTTGGTATGAATTTCAGGAATTCGCATTGTGCAATAATAAAAATAATAAACCGTCTAATGCCGAATTGAAACAGATGATTAAAAAGTGTTCAGATATCCATAATCGTTTGATTAAAGAAGCAGCCATGGGACAAGGCTTTGATCGCCATTTATTCGCTTTAAAATCGATCGGCGAAAAACATAATATAACTAGTAATATATTCGACGATCCAGAATATGCCCATATTAATTATGATATTTTATCAACAAGTACGTTAAATTCTCCAGCTATTTATGTTGGTGGTTTTGCTCCAGTCGTTAAAGATGGTTTTGGAATTGGGTAAATTATTATTAATTCAAACAATTAATTAACACCAATAATAATATTGTTAAATTACAGCTACGTTATCAAGGACGCATATTTAGGTTCATTAGTGACCAATTATAAAGACCACCAAAATGGTTCCGATTTTATTGGTGCTCTAAAACAATCAATTGAGGAAATTTTTAGTATTTTGGATAAATAATCAAATACCAATATCGTTTATTGTTTGTTATAATAATAATTAACGAATTTTCACATTTATACAGGGTGAAATTGAATTGCCTTTAAATACGTAAACCACACCATTCCTATGTGGAATGGAGTAGAATAAACATATTTTGAAGGGTCAAAAGAATTAACCAAAATTGCAACTATTGTTTGATGGCCGCTGGTAAAGTATTAAGTAGGTGCCACTATGACACTACTTACGCAAGCCTACAACACATTTGATTAAAACCTATAAAAATGCACTGATACAAAAAAACCAAAATGCCTTCATCACCTGTTCCACACGAAGCTGCACCGTCCGTAGCTTTACAAGTTCGGATCAACAGCTTTTCGACATTTCCGACCGACACTGATACACTAATTGTTTCGTATGGTGTCACCAAAAAAAGTTAATAAACAAAAGACACAATTATTTATCCTTAAGATTTTTGTATTCCAATGGTTCTAAGAAAGTTGGCGAAATTTTTAAAGTTTTATCTCAAGAACGGAGCCATACCAACCCCCGAATATGGTCGATACTCTGAAACCCTTATCAGTTGACGTTCGATTCGAAAAATATTTTGAGGAATTGTAGAGGGTTCCTGGAGACCGTTTTAGCAAAATTAGAATCCCGTAGCTCATCTTGAAGTTGGTCAAAAACGCTCGTTTTGGACAATATCGCAATTTTCAAAAATGAGCTAAAACGACTAAAAATAACTCGAATACCCTTTCAACATTGATTTTTTTCGTTTAACTCCATTGCGTTGTACGAAAAATGGGAAATATTTCTAGATAAAATGCATTAAAAAAAGGAAAAAAATCAATGTTGGACGAATTCTAGAGTCACACTGACTCATATCAAGTGTGTAGCAAGTCAGAAAGGAGCGATTTTGTGACCAACTTCCAAATGAGCTACGATCCCTAATTTTGCTCAAATATATAATACAAATCGGCTCAGTTTTTCGGGCATTACATGTGGTTTGAAGATTTAAAGGAATTTCAATATCACCCTGTATAGAGATTAAAAGTATTTTTGATAAATTCACCAGTTTAAAAACATTATTTCTTGGTAACCAATATTTATAAGTTTATAGGAATTCTTTTAAATACAATTTTATTTCTTTTTTATTATTATTTTACAATGTTAATAAATAATATTAGGTGACTTGTTTTTGTATTTTTTTAACTTCCAGGGTGGTAATTGCAGGTGATTTTAGAAAAATAATATTGCTGATAAAAATAACTTTATTGAATGATTGTTTTCATATTGATTATCAATCTAAAGTAAAAATATCGAAATATATTTTTAAAAACTAAAAACTATGTAACTAAACGCTACAATACTAATGTTTCTTATTTTCTTTTTTTTTGGGAATAATCACAAGTCTACTACATATAACAACAACGGCAAAATGTAAACAAAATATAAATGTTTTTTGAGATACTATGTACAAGGTGTACAACCCTATTTCACCTGGCAGTTGGGCATGTCTTTGATTGCAACTAAGCTACGGCCGTGTGTAATCAAAAGCATGCCTAACTGCTAGGTGAAATAGCGTTTTACAATGTACAGTATGCGTTATTAATGGAATAGTATTTGGTTATTGTAAAGGTTCACGTGTTGTATTTGGTAAAAATAGGCATAATAGACCACCTCCAATTAATAATGCGGCCACAATGAATGTCGGTGCCGGACAATATGCATCCAATAAATTTGCAATAACCAAATTACCGATAATACCGCCAAGACGAGCAGCTACCATTGATACGGCCACACCAGTTGCCCTAAGACTTGTCGGGAATATCTCTGTAATTAAACAATCTAATGCGGCATTACCGCACGATATCACGCTACTAAATACTGCTGATACAATTAAATTATGAAGTTTATTGTAAACGAAGTACATCGAAGCAGCACACATGCCCGATGTTACAGTACTAAAAACTGTCGGTAAAAGAAACAATTATTAATAATTAATTTTTTTTCGATAATCATCTCGAATATACCTAAGAAGAATTTTCGTCCTAATAAATCCATAAAAAGTACGGCAACTATATTGCTAGGTATGGCTGAAGCTACAGTTATTAGTGATTCCATAAAAACTGCACTTTCGATTTTATCACTGCATACGCTGCCACGTTGAAGACTGCCATGTTCATTTACAAATGAATTAACAACACAAACTGATGCACTTTCGTCAGGATGTATTCTTGAGTATTCGTCGAAACGGTTAAATAACTCCGGGAACCACATCATTAAACCATAGTACCTTATACGATAATTAATTAATTCATTAATTAATTTAAAAAAATTATAATTTTAATGATTGTTACCCAATGTGGAAGGTGAAGTTGATGGTGATAGAGATAACGGTAAATTTTAATATCGGTGTTACGAATAATTGTTTACTATTATCCATAATGTCGCTAATCATATTCATATATTTCCCTTTAATTGGTACTTTATCATCGAGAACTTTTTCATAAGAATCATCAAGAATTAATTGTTTTATTGGATATTCATCTTTATCTTTGCCAGTGTTAATATTATAGATTTTCTTAAATATTTCAATGGCCTCATCACTTTTACCTTGTGACAATAAAAATTTTGGACTTTCCGGTAAAAAGAATAATAATGCAGCTACTATGAATGATGGTATTGAACATATTAAGAGAAATATTCTCCATGAATTATAAACAAAATGTTCACTATGAAAACCGATTGCTGTTGGTATAACAAGCCATGCTAGACCGGCAACAAATAAATTGCCTAATGTCCAAAAAGCTGCCATAAATGATAACATAGAGCCACGTTTAGCTTTCGGTTGAAATTCTGCAAAATATGACCAGATAACTGGTCCGCTGCCCCCTAATCTATAATTAAAATAAACAAAAATTAATAATTAATATTTAATTGTAATTAATTGTGATACTTACGCCGCCCCATTTAAAAATCTGAATAACATGAACAACTCATATGTTTGACAGAAACTTGATGCAACAATACATAGAGCATTCATGAAAGATATAGCGATCAGCACCTTTTTACGGCCAAGTGAATCAGCAACTGATCCCCATGCGTAAGCACCAGCCATCATACCAATAAATATGATGGAATTCAGCCATCCCTTGCTTTGTGTACTCAAATTTAAGTCGCATTGAGCTGATGGAAGGATGAACGACATCGATATGACGTCCATCTCTTCCGATGTACTTACAAAACCGCATACTGCTAACAATATATAATGAAATTTTCCATAACCAGTTAATTCAATGGCACGTTCAAAATCAGCTGTATGCAATGCCTGATTTAGACCTTTTTCAACATCAGTTGTTATTTGAAATTTATCTTTTACTGGTTCTAAATTTGCTAATTCTAGCTCTTTTGAACCGCAGCCGTTTAATACGCGCTCGTCATTTACATCACAATTTGGCTTTATTTTTCCTGATGGATCACCTTCTACCATTCTACGATGTCGGTTCGAGTTTGGTTTTCTTGTGGCGGACGGAAAGGTGCTGACTTTGGGGCCGGGGGGCGGCTTTCAATGGGGACAGCGGACGATAAACTGAAGTGAAGCTCTAAAATATTGCAAAATTATTATTATTATTATTATTGTGATAATCATTATTATTATTATTATTATTATTATTATTATTATTATTATTATTATCACTATTTGTATATGCGCAATTGTTAATTGAAACAAGATTTTCTAGTTGATTTCATTGTAATTTCGATTGTTTAATAAAACGTCGCGGGTGTCATCAAAATAATTTATTTCAATTAAGCGAACAATTTTTGGATTATCGTTTTATTTATACGATAGAACAACAACTTGTTTATGTTTATTTGAAGGTAGATAAAATGATTTTAAACGTAAGAGGTAAACGTGAACTGTCTTTTTTTTGCACACAATATCCAATGTAATGATCTTGAAATTAAATATGGACCAATCTTATATGGGAAAAATAAAATTACTAAAACTATTTATAGAGGTAATCACTTGTATTTCAACTATAATTTAAATAAAATAACGATAATAATAATAATTAAAAAAAAAAACTAAACGTACTTGAAATAATCTAAAATCTTCATTCGACAGTTAATTTCACTATAAAATTTGGTCACTTCATTAAAAATAAATGTTTTGAATAGCGTTAAATAAATATTCTTAAAACAGTCCGATCTTAGCGGCCATTAAATCGGAAAAACAATAGTATTTGATAAAGCGTTCAACAACAAATACGCTAACGATAATACTATGCATTATATTAAAAAAAACATTCTATTTTTTATATTATTTAAATTAGACGACTTTTTTTAATTAGCCTCTTACATTGTAAATCATTTGGAAGTGTTCAACGATAAATGAATAAAATGCAACAAACAATTTGTATTTAAAACAGAACACAAATTGAATCATTTTGCATAAAAAATTACTTACTTAATAAAGATTGTTAGTTTTTTTTTATAATATCCATTCAAAATTTAACCGACCAAAAGTCGTTTTCCATAAAAAATGCGATTATAGTTTTAATGAGCGTTTATTTTTTTTCTTTAAGAAATACGTGTTATTTTTAGGTAATTTATAGTTCAAAATTAGTGGGAAAACTGCGATTTTAATCAAATCGTAAATCTTTTTGTGAGATGATAAAAGAAAACACGGTCTTGTACGAAACGACAAACATTAAAAGGGATGAATCAGTGTCTAATAATTCTATTAAATATAAATTTTCATCTATATGTTAATTATGTTTATTGGTGTGGAGGATCATTAAAGAACCGGCTTCTCTACTGTATTTATTAATTTAAAGGCCACTAACCAATCGCGAATAAACAAATTTTAGTGGAAATTTGATTTTTTTTTGTTGTTATTTTGTTTTTAGTTTTGAGCGTTTCAAATCGGCGAAAATTTGCAATTAACAATAATTTTCGGGGCTGAAAAAACTTGACCTGACAAGCAAATCAACTTTCTTAATTTGAAGTCCCCAATCAAGGCCGTATATATATTTAATTAAAATACATAGATAAACAAACAAATAAATAAATAAATAAAATGACTAAGTTGTAAGTAGTATTCGTTTTTTTCCCACTATTTATTCGATAATTAAAGTATATTCAAAGTTTGTTGACTTATTCTTTTTTTAATTTTAAAAACACTTTATTACATATTATCTATGAATGTGTTAAAAATAACAATTAGTTTCTAAAAAGAAATTTTTTAATGTTCAAAAATTTCAACACAATTTAATCGTAATTAACTATTAACTATTAAAAATTGACGTCATTTTTCTAATTAGATCTGGAATAAACCAATATTGTTGAAATCACACACACATGTGTCATAAAGTGCTATATACATGACAATAGATTAAAATTATTCTTTATTAACAATTAATTAAACAAAATTATAATAATAAATTTTGATTATTTCGTTTAAAATAGTTATTTATTATAGATTTTCTTCTAACAATTCGCTATTATGTTGTGTTATCATTTCTCATTTGAACAGCTTTAATGTTCTTATCAAAAATTACACATGTATGTATTTGTTATTATTCTTATTAATATTATTATTATTATTCAAAATTGTAACAATCTCGTGCCTAATAATGGCGAAATTCGAAATTTTAGAGTGTCAATGTTAATTTTCAGATATCGTCACGTTTGTCCCTTCTAAATTTTTTGAGAAAAAGTCGTTATAACTACCACGAAGGACTATTTTAGCACCGATTTGTTAATCGAAAAAATAAATAATTTCTAATTTGTGAAAATCGCGTAATTTTGCTCAATAACAAGGTTGATATTTTCAAAAAAACAAACAAAAAAATAATAGAAATATTACCTGAAGTCCTCAGAGAATTTGGATTTTTAACACTTCTGCAGGGCTGCTAGCAACCTCCGCAGTTGAACTAAACCTAACAACAACATCACCAAGTTTATATATTGGCTGAAATCATCTCTTGTTAAGTTTAGTTGATCAGAAAACAAATAATTAAACACGTTATCTAAGAATCTTGGAATTAAGTAGAAGCCGACAGTTTAGCTACCGATTTTTCCAACATAAAATAAATATAAAACACATAAATAAGCACACAACACTGATTTTATTGAATATAAAATTATTTTCGAAAAAAAATCGAATTTTTCTCAATTTTTGGTCAATTGCTCAATGTTCTCGGAATTGACGCGGAACTTTTTTTCTCAGACTCGTGTTTTCACCGAAAAATTAGCGTTTTTTAGTAGAAAAAATCAAGACTATTGACACAAGATAAAAAGATTCAAGGTGTTTGCTGATGGAAATTACAAGAATTTGCGCAACAGTTGGAAATATAATTTTTTCGATTTTAATTAATAATGTCACAACGATTGCCGTTTGAATATTGTCGATGATTAGAATAATTTCATTATCACTGCATCTATTTATTTAGTTGGAGCTGTAAACAAGGAAAGCTGTTCGCGAAGGTGGACTAGTAAAGTTGATTTAGAAAAAAAAGAAGTAAAGTCTTGTCAAAAACAAATTAATACGACTCTAGTTATATTCATTTGAGTTTTCTAATAGAAAACGATATTCCTTTATAAACTAGCTCTAATAGCGCTAATAAATCCACATTTGATGGACATGTGTATTTTATCATTTTATCATTTTAAAATTAAAGAATTCTTCAATTGATAAAAGCGTTAAATTTATGTTATAGACACATGCATATAGTGTTGGTGATAAGAAAATGCACAGAGACGGACCGGCTCATGCCAACAAGTCCGGAAACAATTACAAAATATAAAAATGAATTAGACTATTACGATTTCTTTGATGTGACCGGATAATGGATGGCAAATAGGGAACGACCCCGAAATACATCCGGAGGCCTGCAATTTTTGTCTCATTTTTTTTCAACTTTTGAAATAATTAGGAACGAAAAAAACAACATAATTAGGATTTTCTCCAATTTAATTACAATTAAATAGTACTTACACGTTCATATTATTGAAACTGTGGAAATTTATCAATGGAACCAGTGATCGGTTTTGGGGGATTTTCAGAAATCTCCTAAATATACTCGTACTAAAAACTGTCGTTAATTCAACAATTTCCATTCACAAATTTTTCGATTATTCCGTTATTTATTTATTTAAACAATATACGCAGCGATCACAAACGGACATTGTACAACAATGATACGAGTTTAAAATGGTTTTATCCTATTTGGTTTAACTACTCTTCAACACAAGGTCTTTATAGCCCCTTTTCTTTTGTAAAACGTTATTAGCTACTTACTTCTGATAGCATACGTAGCTGTCAAATTGTTAAAATAGTCGTGTAGGTAGACAGTAAACTAAAAAAAAATTAATTTGTTTATTCTATCATCATTCCTCTACTTATTAAGTCTATTTTATATTTTCCTACTAATCAACCCCTATCAAATATTGAGCAATATTAAAAAAAATCGCCAATTAAAATCGAATTTAATTGTTATGGAAAAAAACAACCGATAAAACCAATGCAATCGTAGAAATATCAAAATTAGAAATTGTTAATATAGGTGGAATTATATCGCAAAAAAACAGTAATTAATAACACAAGTATTTGTTTATATTACAAATTTACAATTTTATTCCACAAATTTTGTAGAAGTACAATACATTTTATAATTTGAATTCATTCTTTTGTGGGATTAAACACATTTACACGCTCTTTTCTATAGTTTTTATAACTAAAATATTGAAAATAATTTGATAGTTTCGTCTATTATTTATATTGTTGTTGCCTTGCACCGTCCGAAATCCAGTTCTATGAATTTAATTATCCGGCTAAAAACAACCATAGAATTTCTAATTTTAAAACATACAGAAATTATTGAAATTCGTTTATTTTAATACGAAAATAGTTTATTCTATATTGACATTAAAAAACACAAAAATTATTGTTAACGATTAGAGTATATATTTGATAGATTAAATTTTTCTAGAAATCATAGACTAGAGTACAAATGTAATAGAGCAGGATTTCAATAATAAAAACACGAATCAACCGAATCAAAAAAATATTTTGAATCTAAAACACTTTTATCTTTTGATCATTTGTGTTTCCAATGAATCATAATTTTATATGATAGATAGTAATGATTCGATTGATTTTCCGTTGTTTTGCTATATTTTAATTAAGCTAGACTCTTTCTGGGAAAATAAATGTAGATATAAATTACAATTGCAAATGATTTTAATATTTTAATTAACATGAAGACAGATAGAACGCAATATTATAAAATAATTAAGCAAGATATTCTCTTTATTAAAATATATATACAACTAAAACTATTTGCAATTGTTTCAATATAATCACACTATTTATTATTTACACTGACCATATAAAATGATGCCATCAAATATGGATTTTTATCTTCATTTATAAAGAATCACAGGTCATTTGAAAGAAAAAAAAATGGGAAAACTGTAATTACTGTTGTTAATTCAAATGTATATTTCAAAATAAATAAGAAAATTTTCTGTAAATCTCTAATTTCAAGCGACGTATTCTTTGTGTAATAATTCAAAAATTATACAATTTTTTTATTATAATCATCTCGAAATAGCAGAAATTATCTCTTTTTAATTGGAACAATAACTGGATGTTTTAATAAATTTGAAAACTTAACAATAAAATATTATTTCTCACTAACAGGATTTATTTTTCTTTTTTTTTAATACTTAAAAAGCTCTCAATTCACTTTTAAATATATGATTTTGTTAAAAATTAAATTTTAAAACCTCCATCCTCATCACCATTGCTGTTGAAATACTCACGTCTCTTTAAATTTTCATTTATTTAAAAATAGAATCGAAATTTTCGTTAATATTAAGGTTCTTGAAGCTGGAATTTTGCAAAAAAACACTATAAATTCACAATAAGTACCGACGTGAGCTGCCATTAATTAATGAGGTAACTAGGTATTTAATTTTAATATTTTTTTATTTTTCTATAAATACTAAATGATCTAATTTTACGGAACGGTTTTATTTAATTATTATTATTATTCATAATTAATTTATTCATTATAATCCCACCATTCTTTTTCATATCCTTCATGCACGTGCTCCAATAGTACTTTTCTTCTACTCTCACAATACCTGTAAAAATTATATTTTTAATTACTCCACATTTAAAGCTGCCATAAACAATTCAGGTCAGTTTCTTTTTTTTTGAAGAATATTTAAAAATAGTTCCGGGATAATACGAAAAAAAATATATCAAGGAATACTTTTGAAATTTCCAAAGTATCAAAATGCCATTTTATTAGATTTAAAATTTATGAGATTAATTGAAACAGGTAGAATTCTAAGGAAATAGGTTGAATTAAGCAGTGTTTTATAAAGTGTATTTGGGTAAAAATAATTTTGGGTCATTAAACTGAATAAGATGTTTAAATTAACAAAAAAAAAAGATAAAATAGAGCATAATCACAGGATGGAGAAGATTAATTCATGATAGCCCACGCACTAGACAAAAGATATAATCAAGATAAATTTTTGATTATGAACTGTCCATGAACGAAACAATGTTTTTGTTGATTTTCAACGATAACCTACTAGAATGGAACTTCATCGATAATTAATTAATCGTTGGATAGTGTTTGAGATGTTTCAGAAAGAATATCCATTATCAGATGATATGGCCATCATAAATTAAAATTAAACAGATTATAAAATATTACGTAGAGATATTTACAATTAGATCGTTTATTTGTAGATCATGTAAACACGTGTGTATGATTTTATCTATGATATTGTTAAAGTTTAATTATAAATGAAAAAAAAAAATGATATAATACCTGTATTTGTCTTGGACTTTTTGTTTAATATCAGCGAGATTTTCAGACGTAATATCCCTCTCCAAATATTCAGATAATTTTTCGGTGGCACTTTCCAAATCTTTTTGGTTATCCTCGAAAATCACAGATTGATTATTTTTTTGTAAATAATATGCAAAAACATATGTATACATTAATGTTTGCCGACATTGACATAATATATCAACAGCTCTTTTAAGAAATTGTACTTCAATCCAACTCATATTATGTTGTTGCATTTCTTCCATTTTTTCTTTAACGCTCGCATATAATTTATGTTCAAATTTTAATGATGCCATATGATTCATATAACGATTACAATAAAATAAATAACGTTGTAATGCTGAACGTGAACGTTCTTGTGCATCTCTAGCTGCTTTTGCTTCATCTTCATCATAACGATTACAATTATACCATGAACTACCATGTGGCTCCCATGGTCCCAAACATACCCAACAAAAATCAGCTTTACAATTTTGATTTTTACATACCATATGATTACAACCACCATCTTTTTCTATTGTTACATTACAACGTGGACATTCTTTTGTATTTGCCGCTATCCAATTTGATGTTTCTGAATCATCATCGCATTTTTTTATCCATTTTTTTAATAAATGACATTTAACTGGATCGTGCCAATTTTCACCACATAAAAAACAAAATGTGTGATTACATTTACATGTAACACGATGTGGTTCTACATATTGAACTTTTATAGCATTACTACAATCTGGCGATGGACACCATCTTAATAAACGATTACACTAAAAACAAATCAAATTTAATTATAAATTTAGATGATATAAATAATAATTACCTCTACAAAACTATTAGTAATTAAATGTTGATATTTTAAACGAACTTTTGAATCCCTTACTAATTTCATAACAGTAGCATCATCAACAAGAATATCGCAACCATGTGCTGCACATGCAATCGTTTGTCCAACACCTTCTTCAATTATTTTTGTTGTTAAATACTCACACCAACAATTAATACAAAAACGATGACCACACTCTAAACCAGTCATGTGCTAAATAAAATTTCAATATAAATTATCAATTGAAAATCAAAATTAAGTTATTGAAACTTACTGAAACTGGTAACATCATAAAACAAATCTCACATTCTTCAGTTGCATTACCACTCTTCTTCGGCTAGAAAATTAACGAATTTTATTAGTTTTTTATTACGAAACAAGTTGGTTTAATCTAGAATTTATCTTAATTACAATTTAATATTATAAAGTGTTTTTGTATCGAGAGTCAAGGCCGAATTACAATTATATCACAATCATAATTTACAATGATTAGCCTATTTTTTTGCTTTATAATTTAATAATTAAAATATAACTCACTTTAGATCTATAATGTATATTGAGTTTCTTGAATGGATTGATAACTCTAGCTTCCGAAAACAGTTTATCTTGGTCCCCATCATAGAAACGTTCCATAAGTTTCTCTTTATCCCATCTGAAGTAATTTAATAAGATTCGCGTTGTTGTTGCTGGTATCTAAATTAAAAATAAATTCAACTATAAGCGAACGATAAACAAAACAAACAATATTTATATATGTATACAATAATACTATTTTTAAAATATTTAAATAGATTTAAAGGTTATAAATGACTTGCATTGTAAATTATTTATAAATACGTACACCAACAACTGTATTGACTTCTCTAATACAATCAACCATGTGTTGGACGATTTCTTCAGTTGATAACACCTCATATGGATAATCGTCGGCATCATTTTGTTTTTCTCGATGACCTCCAACTTCAACTTCCATTGCAAAATCAACATCATCACCACTGGATTCATTTCCTGAATCAACATTGTCATATGTATCCTCTTCTGAATCCATTTTTTACGTCTTCTATTTCAACTATTATTGATATTGTAGCAAATTATTGTTGCTCCCCTAAATTTTGAATAAATCAATCAATTTTTATAATAATTTATAAAAAAACAAAAATTATTAATCACATATTACCAATTGAGATTCTTTTAAT